>VMDO01000530.1:146429-290021 GCA_007922755.1 Pedetes capensis | reverse complement strand
CTATTGTCAGTGCTTCTCTGCTGTTCATAGGGTTTTCAATGGCAGATTGAATTTTGGGAGGGGGTTGCCAGGTCCTTCTCCCAAGCCTACAGCTGCTGGTGTTCCCAGGCGGTCTCCCATCCAGGTACTAACCAGGCCTGACCCTGCTTAGCTTCTGAGATCTGACGGGATTGGATGCCACAGGGCTACCGCTGCAGGCACAATGAGATGATAGAAAAGCTCAATATCAAATATCAGAACAAGACCAGGTGCTGATTGTGGATCAGACCATCAACTGCTCATATGCAGGTTCAAACTGAAATTGAAGAAAATTAGAACAAGTGTACGAGAACCAAAGTGTGACCTTGAGTGTATCCCACCTGAGTGTGGGATCACTTCAAGAAAAGGTTTGATGCATTGAACACTAATGATCGAAGAATAGATGAGTTGTGACATGACAACAAAGACATCATTCGTGAGGAAAGCAAAAGGTGATTAAAAAGACAGGAAAAAGAAAAAAAGACAAAATTATATGCCAAAAGAAACTGAAACTTGCCTTTGAATGTCCAGCAACAAAGGAAATGGAAGATAAGATGAAGTTAAGGAACTAAACAGAAGATTTCAAAGGGCAGCTGGAGAAGACAAAATCAAATATTATGACATGTACAAAGAGCTCAACATAGGAAACCTAAAGGGAAAAACATGCCCATTTTTCTCAAGCTTAAGGAACTGGAGAAAAAATTCAAACCTCGAGTGGCAATAGTGAAAGATTCTACAGGAAAAATATTAAACAATACAGCAATAATCAAAAGATGGAAAAAATACACAGAGTCATTATACCAAAACGAATTGGTGGATGACCAATTATTTCAAGAACTTGCATATGGTCAGGAACCAATGGTACTGAAGGAAGAAGTGGAAGCAGGTTTGAAGGAATTGCTGAAACATAAGGGTTCAGGAATTGATGGGATACCAACAGAAATGTTTCAACAAACAGATGCGCACTGGAAGTGCTCACTTGTTTATGCCAAGAGATTTGGAAAACAGCTACCTGGCCAACTGACTGGAAGAGATCAATATTTGTGCCTATTCCCAAGAAAGGGGATCCAACTGAATGTGAAAACTATAAAATGATATCATTAATATCATGGAGCAAGCAAAATTTTGCTAACGATTATTCAAAAGTGACTGCAGCAGTCTACAGACAGGGAACTGCCAGAAAAATCAAGGCGAATTCAGAAGAGGGCATGGAACCAGGGACATGATTGCTGATGTCAGATGGATATTAGCTTAAAAGCAGAGAATACCAAAAAGATGTCTATGTTTCATTGACTATGCAAAGGCATTTGACTGCACGGATCACAACAAGTTATGAATAACATTGCAAAGAATGGGAATACCGGAGCACTTAATTGTACTTATGAAGACTCTGTACATGGACTGTTGTTGTTGTTGTTGTTGTTAGGTGCCGTCGAGTCGGTATCCAACTCATAGCGTCCCTCATAGGGTTTTCATTGGCTGACTGTCTCAGGATTGCCTTGGGAGTGAATTGCCAGGTCCTTCTCCCATTTTTGCATTGCTGGGAATTGAACTCGGGACCTCAGAGACTGCAGTGCAGCGCTCTACCAACTGAGCTAAATCCCAGCCCCGTACATGGACTGGGAGGCAGTAATTCGAACAGAACAAGGAAACACCGCTTGGTTTAAAGTACAGAAAGGTGTGTGTCAGGGCTATAACATTTCATTATAACTTTTCAATGTCTATGCTGAGCAAATAATGTGAGAAGCTGGATTTTATTAAGAAAAATAGCAGTGCGATTGGAGCAAGACTCATTAACAACCTGCATTATGCAGATGACACAACTCTGCTGAAAGTGAAGATGATCTGAAACATTTACTAATGAAGATCAAAGAACACAGCCTTCAATACAGATTGCACCTCAACATGAACAAAACAAAAATCCTTTCAACTGGGTCAGTAAGCAACTTCATGATCAATGAAGAAAAGTGTGAGGTTTTCCAAGATTTTGCTTTATGTGGCTCCATAATCATCACCTATGGCAGTAACGGGCTGGGATTTAGCTCAGTTGGTAGAGTGCTGTGCTGCAGTCTCTGAGGTCCCGAGTTCAGTTCCTAGCACCACAAAAATGGGAGAAGGGGCTGGCAATCCACTTCCAACGCAATCCCCGAAACAGTCAGCCACTGAAAACCCTGTGAGGGTTGCTATGAGTCGGATACCGACTCGAGGGCACCTAACAACAACAACAACATGGCAGTAACAATCAAGAAATCAAAAGATGCATTGCATTGAGAAAAACTGTTGCAAAAGACCTCTTTAATGTGTTGAAAAGTAAAGATGTCATATTGAAAACAAAGGTGCACCTGACTCATGCCATGGTATTTTCAGTTGCATCATATGGTTGTGAAAGCTGAGCATTGAATAAGGGAGACAGAAGAACTGATACTTTCAAATTATGGTGTTGGAGATGAATACTGAATATACCATAGACTGCAAAAAGAACCAACAGGTCCATCCTAGAAGTGCAAATAGAGTGTTCCTTGGAAGCAAGGATGGCTAGACTGCATCTGATGTATTGTGAACATCTAGTCAGAGGGAATCATCTCTGAAGAAGGACATCATGTTTGAAAGAGTGGCAGGTCAATGAAAAAAAGGAAAACCCTGAACTAGATGGATTGACATAGTGTCTGCAATAATGTGTTAAACACAAATAAGATTGTGTGCCTGGCACAGAGTCAAGGAGTATTTTGTTTTGTTGTACACAGCATCTCTATGAGTCAGACCTGACTCGACAGCACCTAAAAACAACAACAGTATTTGAAAAATGAACATATATGCTTCATGCTTCTAAAAAGTTGTTGTTGTTACGTGCCGTCGAGTCGGTATCCGACTCATAGCTACTCTCATAGGGTTTTCAATGGCTGAGTGCTTCGAGATTGCCTTGGGAGAGGATTGCCAGGCCCTTCTCCCATTTTTGCGGTGCTGGGAATTGAACTCGGGGCCTCAGAGACTGCAGCGCAGCGCTCTACCCACTGAGCTAAATCCCAGCCCACTTCTAAAAAGTTAGTCATTTAAAAAACTGTAAAGTAACATGGAATTTACCATCTTAACCATGTGTATAGTTCATTAGTGTTAAGTATATTCAAGTTGTTGTTCAACCAGCCTGCAAGACTTTTTCATGTTGCAAAACTGAAACTCTACATCCATTAAACAATCCCCTCATTCTTTCCTCTCTCCAGGTCCTGGCAACTATCACTGTTTTCTTTTTATATGAATTTGACTGCCTTAGACGGCTTATATTGGTGGAACCACATAGTATATTTTTATATTATGACTAGCTTGTTTCATTTAGCATAATGACCTTAAAATTTATTCATGTAGCATGTGTCAGAATTTCCTTCCTTTTCAAGGCTGAATAATATTTCATTGTGTGTAATCTGGTGTTTGTCTTATCCATTGATCTATAGATGCATATTTAGGTTGTTTCCACCTCTTGACTATCCTCAAGTAGTGCTGCTGTAAACCCAAGCATACAGTTCTCTTCAAGATTTTACTTTTAATTCTTTTGGATATACCAAAAGTGAGATCACTGGATCAGAGGGTTAATTTTATTTTTAATTTTTTGAGGAACTATCACACTGTTTTGTATAATGGTTATATACTATTTTACATTTCTATCAACAGCACACAGAATTCCAGTTTCTCTAGATACTTGCCAACATTTGTTACCAACACTTAAGTTCCGGGTATTTTGTTTTGTTTTTATAATAGTTACCTTAATATGTGTAAGGTGGTATCTCATTGTGACTTATTTATGTTGTGATATTAAACATCTTTTCATATTTTTGGCCATTTAAGTATCTTTTGTGGAATGTCTATTAAAGTCCTTAGCCCATTTTTACATCATCATCATCATCATCATCATCATCACTATTATTATTATTTTGTGGTACTTAGGGGTTTAAACCAGGGCCTTGTACATATTTTGCAAGTGCTCTACCACTGGGCTGCACTCCCAGGCAATTTTGAGTAAAGATCTTTTAATGATACACAGGCTGCCACTGGCCTTGAACTCATGATCCTCCTGTCTCTGCCTTCCAAGTCACTGTGATTATAGGCAAGTGTCACTGTGTCCAGCCCTTGGCCCATTTTTAAATTGGGTTATTTTGTTGTTTTTGAGTTGCAGAAGTTCTTCCCTTTCCCTTTCCCCTTCCCCTTCCTTCTTTCCTTCATTCCCTTCCTTCTCTTTTCTCCTTCATTCTTCCTTTTTTTCTTTTTCTTTCTTTTCTCCCCCTTTTTTTTCTTTCTCCTTCCTTCCATTGTCCTTTCCCTCTCCTCCCCTCTCCTCCCCTCCCCTCCCCTTCCCTTTTCACTGGAGGATTGAACCTAGGGCCTCACACATGCTAGGTAAGTATTCTACAACTGAGCTGCATCCCTAGTCCCTTTTTTTAAAATTTTGCCACAGAGTCTTGCTAAGTTACACAGGCTGCCTGTAGCCTTGAAACTGCAATTCTCTTACCTCAGCCTTTCGAGTAACTGGGATTGCAGGACATTTATAACACTGTGTTTGGCTTGTAGGACTTCTTCACGTATTCTAGATATTAGCTTCTTACCAGATATTATTTGTGAACATTTGATGCACAGAAAAATTTTAAGTTTGCTGTACTCTCACTGCCTATTTTTGCTTTGACTGCCTGTGCTTTTTCTGTAACAACCAAGAAATCACCACCAAAACCAATGTCATTATGATTTTTCTATGTTTTCTTCTAGGATTTTTAAAAATAATTTTGTCTTATGTATATGTCTTTAATTCAATTAATTTTTGTATATGTAAAGCAATGGTACAATTTCATTCTTTTGCATGTAGATATTCAGTTTTTCCAACACTATTTGTTGAAGAGGCTGTTCTTTCCTTATAGGGTGATCCTGGAACCCTTGTTGAAGACCGTGACCACATACACTGGTTTTTTGGAGTAGCTTTCTATTTCAAGGATTTGTATGTCTGTCCTTAGGTCAGTATCATCTGTTTATATTACTGTAGCTTTTCAAAAAACTGTTTTAAAGTTATTTTTTGAGAGACAAACACTTGTTTCTTTAAATCCCAATCTGATGTGGCTAATACCTACTCATCATCCAGGCCTCACATTTTATCCATTTTGAAAGTCTTCCCTGACCATTTCATCATCCTTATAACACCTTTTTCCTGTGATCAACCATGACACATACTTTCCTCTATCATAGAACTGACCTTGCTTTATTGTAATTGAATTGTGACTCTCAGAGGTCACAATCCCTATGACAGAAGAACCTCCACCTATTATTTTACCTTCCACATCCCTAGATCCTAGCAAAGTGCTTTATCCATGGTGAATTAATACACATTATAAAAATTAAATAATGGAATATGCTCAGCTGCCAAAAAGAATGAATTAAGTCTATGTATTGATTTAGAAAATGCTCTCAAGATATATGAGCTAAAAAGAACAAGTTACAAAAAAGTGTTCATAAGTGGTATTATTTACATAAAAGAATGTACTAACTTGCATATACATGAAATCTCTCTAAAAGAACACACAAAAAATAAACTGATTACCTTCTGGGGACAGGTGTTAATTCGGTGGATGAAGTCCAGGGAGAAGGAGACTTCTCACTATATCCTTTTTATAGTTTTAAAATCATATGAATTATTCTCTATGGACTTTATGAAGAAGAACATGGCACCAGGATTAGAGGAAGACTCATTAACAACCTGTGTTATGCAGATAACACAACTCTGCTTGCTGAAAATGAAGGAGATTTGAAACATTTATTGATGAAGATCAAAGAACTCAGCCTTCAGTACGGATTGTGCCTCAACATCAACAAAACAAAAATCCTTACAACTAGGTGAGTATGCAACTTCAAGATAAAAGGAGAAAGGATTGAGGTTGTCTAAGACTCTGCTCTACTTGGTTCTACAATCAACACCCATGGAAGCAGCAGTCAAGAAATCAAAAGACATTGCATTAGATAAAGCTGTTGAAAAAGACCTCTTTAACGTTTTGAAAAGTAAAGACGTCATTGAAGATGAAGGTGGGTCTGAATCATGCCATGGTATTTTCAGTTGCATTATATGGCTGTGAAAGCTGGACACTGAATAAGGGAGACAGGAGAAGAATTGATGCTTTTGAATTATGGTGCTGGGGACAAATACTGAATGTACCATGGACTGGCAAAAGAACCAACAGATTCATCCTAGAAGAAGTGCAACTGGAGTGCTCCCTGAAAGCAAGGATGGCTAGACTGCATCTGATGTATTTTGGAATGTGATCAGGAGGGATTAATCCCTAAAGAAGGATATCATGTTTGAGAGGAAAACCCTCAACTAGACGGATTGACACAGTAGCTGCAACAATAGCTTAAACATAAGTAAGATCGTGTGCCTGGCACAGAATTGAGGAGTGTTTCCTTCTGTTGTATGTAGGGTTGCTATGAGTTGGATCTGACTCGAGGGCACCTAAGAACAACTATGGTAATAGGTTAAAATTCTTAAAAAGTGAATTTATAATATCCCTAAAGAACATCAAGGGCCTTCAGCCATACCACTATGCCATCTGATCCCATCAGATCTCAGAAGCTAAGCAGGGTTGGGCCTAGTTAGTACTTAGATGGGAGACACCCTGGGAACACCAGGTGCTGTAGGCTTGGGAGAAGGACCCAGCAACCCACTCCCAGAAAACAATCAACCATTGAAAACCATATGTATATCAGAGAAGCACTAACAATACTGTTTTGCCTGTTGTATGTAGGGTTGCTAAGAGTCAGACACAGACAACAAAGAACATCAGACCTTCCTCCTTCATCTCACAATAAATAAAATCAAAATGAGTAACATCCATATCTTACACACTACATCTCAACTCAGTTATACCTCCTTCCCCTCACAAAAGAAAAAGCCAAAGAGAATGCAGTTCCCACCTTGATGTTTCTTTGATAACTGGTCCTCGGACCCGCTAGCTTCTGTGTCTTAAGGATACTCAAGCAGCCCTGTAGAGAGGCCCACATGGGGAAGAATTTTCCTCCAAGAGCCAGCAACAACTTGCCAGTCATGCAAGCCACTTGAAATGGATTCTCTACATCCAATCAAACCTTCAGATGCCTGCAGCTGTATCCAGTATTATTCTGCAAACTCCCAAGAATCTCAACCTAAAATTTCACAGCCAAACAACTCCTACAATTGACAGAAATTGTAAAGATAAATGTTTTTAAATCACTACGGTTTGAGATGATTTGTGATGTCAATACATAACTGAATTTATTCACAAATAATATTTCCTTTTTTAAACTACATTTTCTGTAACTTAAAAGACACACACAGTATAAACAGTTGTTATCAGATTATATAAAATTGCATCAAGATATATTATCTGGTAGGATTGGAATACAGTGCTTTGAAGATAGCCTTCCAGTAAAATATTAGATAGCATAAAAATAATTATGTTTGTAGAACTTCACATTCAGGTTCTAGGTTGAACTCCTAATTGGTGGTAACACAGAACACAGTAAGAAAGTCTTAAATTTTTACTTCCTACAAAATGACATAAGACTAGCTTTAGAGCAAGTACAGTATTTTAACTTTTTTCTTGGGAGGTGGAAAACTTCTCTCTAGGAATTTTTTAAATTGAGACATTGTAAAACATGAGTGTGTATGGAAAAGCCACTATGCCAGTTCTATCATGTGAAGAAAAGTAAAAAGCATCACTTAGAGGCCTGGGATGACATTTTGGTCAATAAAATACTCTTGATGAAAATAACACATATCCTAAGAGTTTCAGAAAGGTGATATTCTATAGCCCCTTTTCATAATAGAACAACATAATCAAAAGCAACTGAAAAAGTAGTGCCATTTATCTATATAATTCAAGGGACTAAGACTACTGTGATTTCATAGAATTTTTTTTTATTATGGTCAGTTGTCAATTCTCAATAACAACAGTTTATCTTCACTGCTTCTATACTGCTGCTTTATAAGAGAAACAATAAAGAGACCACTTGTTTGGGTGAAAGCTCTCTTATGAAATAGACTACACATCCAAAACAGCTCTTTTCTAGCATCCAAGTTGAAATTGCATCCCAGAATTTTAGATTAATAATAATCTAATCTCTGGCTGAGGAGCAAATTACTGTAGGTACTGATAAACTTATTATTACTACTTGGATTAATTTTCTTTTCTTTTTCTTATTCTTTCTTTCTTTGAAAACAATAACACCAAACTAAATTGCCTATTTATGTAAGCTCTTTGCTCATGAACACAAAATAACGGTAAACATGAGGCTCATAATCTAGTTACATACCTATAAATAACCAGAGCAACTTAAAATACAAAATGTATAATATAAGGGAAGAGCAGGGAATTTATTTTTTGGCCAGTTCATATGAAACTCCTTCCATAAGAGAGGAGAATTTATTAATACCTCAGAGAAAAAAAGGTTGGAAATGTTTTTGGCAGGATTCTTGTTTGGTGTTGTCAAGTCAGGTCTGACTCATAGTGACCCTATGTAAAACAAAAGGAAACACTAATGCCCTGCACTACTGTCAGTGCTTTTCTGCTATTGATGGGTTTTCAATGGCTGATCATTTTGGGAGTGGGTTACTAAGTCCTTCTCCCAACCCTACAGCACCCAGTATACCCAGGTGGTCTCCCATCCAAGTATTAACCAAGCCCAACCCGGCTCAGGTTCTGAGATCTGAGGAGATCAGATGCCAGGGTGGTATGGCTATAGGCTTTGGCAGAACAGAAATATGAAAAAACAGCTCTATAAAACTTAACAAGAGAAAGAAGTAAGAGAGATAAGATTCTTTGTAAGTGTATTACCTTATCTACTCTTAACAGAAGCTGTGTCAGATAAATATTAACATTTCATCATTCCAGAACCAATAAGCATTGCTTTATTAAACAGAAAGTTCTTACTGGGTTTTAGCTTTAGATTTTTCCTTTAGGTTTATCTCAAAGATAATGTAGCCTAATAACAAATTGGCGTTAATTTGTAAAAGTAACATTAGTAACATATTTCATAATAAGGACATATTTAGAAAAATAAAGACACTTATCTGACTTAATAAGGACCATTTTGAGTTTTCATCCACGTATTTTTTAACTCTAGTTCACTTTTAACTGCGCAATTAAAGCTTTATACTCTGATTCTTACACAGAAAAAATTCTATGGACGTTTCAAATCCTGGTTCTTTCTCAAACTTTATAGGAGATGATTTCATGGGATCCCAGGACTGTGCTAAGTGACCATGAATCAAGTGAGGAAGTTATTCCCTCTTCATTCTCTTCCAATTCCTCTGATTGCACAATAAGAAAGTCTCAGTTTGGTGCCAAGAGGTTATCAAGAACACTGAAATTCTGGCTAGTTGCCCTTTTAAACACAGAGTATGCAATTTCAGGCTTAGATCCTTCAGGAAGCAATAGTGTCTAGCAAAAAGCTAGCAATGCTGCTTTGTTTTCCTTATTTTTATTGATATATCTATCTTTTGCTTATGGTGAGTGCTACCTGCTGTTATGATTATTTCAAGTTTCCTTTAAAAATAATTTGAAAAATCACATAGACATAAAGAAACGGTATATAGGAAATATGCACATACATCCAAAATTTTGATGATGTAAGAATAAATTGAATTTCAGAAATATTACATTAATCCACTTGATACATAAATAACTGCTTTGTGCTTCCCTTTGATTTAGCTATCATGAAGGACAGAGGGTATTAAATAAATTAGGCAAAATCACAAAAGGAAGAAATCAATTCAAAATGAGGTAATCAAAGGATTCACAAATAAGATGGCATTTGACCTAGGACTTGAAAGATAAGTATAATTTAGACATGTAGAAAGGAAGAGAATTCTGAGATCAAGATAAGCATACTAATACAGGCCTGATTGGTGGCACATTCCAAATCTTGATTTTGGTGGTGATTACATAATTTATTTGTTGTTGTTGTTGTTAGGTGCCTCCAGTTGGTGTCCAACTCATAGTGACCCCATGTACAACAAGTGAAACACTATTATTAGTGCTTCTCTGCTATCCATAGGGTTTTCAACAGCTGATTGTTTTTTGAGAGTGGGTTGCCGTGTCCTTTTCCCAAGCCTGCAGCACCTGATGTTCCCAGGCAGTTTCCCATCCAAGTACTAACCAGGCCCAACCCTGCTTAACTTCCAAGATATGATGGGATCAGATGCCACAGTGCTACGTCTGCAGGCTATAACTTATTTAAACCCATCAAAATGTACCATAAAATAAGTGTGCATAATTGTATGTACCTTTTTCTTCAATAAATTTAGTACTATCTTTGTCATATCCAATGAAAGGCCACTGAGATTTCAGATTTAGATCACTGTGAGGGAGGAAGTAAGTACAATAAGGAGAAAAGGGAACTCATGGTTTAAAGACAAGGGATTCACAAGAATTTATTTTCATGTAATAAATTCTCAAAACAGTTATTATACAAAAACATTAGCTTTGTGCTTCTACTTAGTAATTTTATTTCAGGGATAGAATTTACCTGACTTAAGACTTACCTATTAAAATTAATGTGCATTAATAACACTTATCTCTAACAGTAATAAAGAATAGGCAGAATATCCACATGGGTTGTATACTAGTGACACCTCTTATGGCTTGGTCTCCACCTGGTGGTGCTATTTTGTGAGATTCTGGATTAGGTCCCTGGGGGCATATACCTGGGGACTGTATCTTGACCTGGACCCCTCTCTTTGTCTTCCTTCCTTCCTTCCTTCTCTCCCTCTCTCCCAATCTCTCTCTCCCTCTAATTCCCCCTCTCAGCCGAGTAGCCTCTGCTGCCAGATGCTCTGCTTCATCAAGGGCCCAGAGTCAATGATGCCAAGGACTATGGACTGAAACCTCTGACACTATGGGGTAAAATAAATCCTTTCTCCCTTAAGTTGTTCATGTCAGGTAAGTTGTCACAGAGACAAAAATTCTAACAATGCTTAATGCAATTTAGCAAAAAAAAATTGTATTCAACCTAGATTTTGTTTATAAGCAATTTAGAAATAACTGTCTCAGAATTAGTTTTAACCTTTAGCTCTTTTTCATGCCCTAAGCTCTTAAAATTATGTAGTTATTAAATATTAACATTTCAGATAGCTCTTATATTTTATAATCTTAAGAACTCATAACTACAAAGGGAAAGTATCATGGTGAAGTAATGTCATTAATAAGTTGTTGGAACCTTAAAATGCCATTCTAAATAAAACCAATTGTTGTTGGGTGCCACTGAATTGGATCTGACTCATAATGACCCTATGCACAACAGAATGAAACATTACCTGACACTGTGCTGTGCACCTGATCTTTTTGTTTGCTCAATGTTGCAGTCACTATGTTTCTTCTCATTTTGAGTCATGCTACAACAGCAAAAAGAGGTCTCAGGGCTTTATTCCATTCCCATCATTAAGGTCGACTATACTCTGAGGAGGCAGCTCTTCCCCAGTCATTTCTTGAATGCCTTCCAGCCTCAAGGACTCATTTTCTGAAACTATTTTTTGACAGTGCTTCTCTGCTATTCATAGAGTTTTCAAAAGCTACTTGTTTTTTGAGTGGGCTGCTGGGTCTTTCTCCCAAAAAAAATCAATAATCAAAAAACCAAATTAAAAACATGAATTAACTATGGTTGCAGAAAATCATAAAGAAAAAAGATATCCTTCTGCCATAAATTAAAGCAAAGACTCACAAGAGATGTGTGGATACTAATATTAATATTTTACTAAGAAAAACATAACTCTTGTTCTACCAGCAAGTTACCACTAGATCTTTATGCTGACAGTTTAAGCTTTCAGGAATTTTACAGTTTAAAGTAGACACAGCTTAAAGATAACTATTTTGAATTGGTATTCTATGTAATTTTATTAATTGTCTAGATGTTAACAGGTTAGCCATAAGAAAAAAGGCTCTCCGGTTAGGTACATTTAGTAAATGCTATGAAAACCTCCCCCTGCAGATTACATACATGTAAGTATAAAAGTTTTGAGAGTCCTACTTTCATAAGCAAATCAAAAGTTAAACTTGGTTTAATCTAGTGTGCTGCTGAATCATCTGTCATGGAATATTGTTTTGGGGAAGTAAGCCTATTAAATTACTTTAGTACAATGTTCAAGGGAAACACTAGTTTGGAAAACCCTGGTCTTTTCAAATTTCCTTAAACAGATGACAAAATTGAGGCCTAGTATGCACAAGGCCCTGAGTTTGATCCCCAGCACCTCACACATGTACATGTATTTATAATGGACTGAGTTTGTAGCTCAGTGGTAATATACTTGCTGGGTGCATATGAGGCCCTAGGATCCATCCCTGTTGTTGTTGTTGTTGTTAGGTGCCCTCGAGTCGGTATCCGACTCATAGCGACCCTCATGGGGTTTTCAATGGCTGACTGTTTTGGGATTGCCTTGGGAGTGGATTGCCAAGTCCTTCTCCCATTTTTGTGGTTCTGGGAATTGAACTCAGGACCTCAGAGACTGCAGAACAGCACTGTACCTAGCAAAGCTTAAAAAACAAACAACACACTCAAAACTGAGGCCTAGGGACAGCACACCTGGTTATTAACAAAAGGGAGAACTTTGAAAAGTTCTCTTTATATTCAGGCCAGAGCTCTCTAATTCTTCAACTCTAAAATACGTCTCCTTTGTGCATAGATAAGTATTCAACTGATAACATTTAATTTACATTTAACATTTTGGTAATGGTATCACATTTTCTGTTGTGTATTAACTATAGTGTTTTTAATTCTTTGTTAAAAATTAGGTCCCCAATAATGAAGTCTATCTGCTGTTTTGCTATTGCTTAACAATTCTGAGGAATAAGTTTATCCGAAAGTAATCATTAAAATAATATGGTTTTAATTTCCTCATAAATTCTTTTAACTAAATCATGGTGTTGACTATCAAGTGGTGAATGACTTGGTGTATAATGCTGACACAGTAGTCCATATTAATATTTACAAAGAAAAGTAAAATGCCAAGAACTTATGTCTACATAAATCACAGTCAACAAGAACAAAATTGAAAGATTTTTGTCTATAGTTCAGTACTTATATGTCAGTTATCAATATTTTTGTAATCACCAAAGAAATAGTTTGTTTTTACTACTATCTCTAAATCTGTTTTTTCTAATCTTTGTTTCTCAAACTCCACAGAACTCTAAGATAACGTTAGGATAATCAAAACTCAATTTAGTTTAAACAAGTACAGCTGCGTACCATTCCGCCCTGTCAGAGGAGAGAATGGGAGAGACCTAACAAGTAACGATTACAACCTTAAAAGGCTTGGGAATCAAAGGTGATAATTGTTAACAACTTCCCTATGACTGTACGGACTTCCCTTTAACAAACTTCAGCACTCCTTTCTAACCCTCTCCATGAAAACCTTGACCATAGCCGGCATTCGTGTCTTCTCGATAATAAAAGAGCCCACCAGAAGAGTAAGACCACACTATGCCTGGATTTCTCAACAAAGAGGTTACTCGGCGCGCCTTCACCACACAGGTGCGACCTCTACCCCAGCCTCGGGCACTGCTCCGGCCCCAAGGCGGAGGCTAGGGACAGGCCACCGGATGTCCCGGCCCCGCCTTGGGTCACCCCTGCCCTGGGCCACCCTCGCTCCTCCGCCCGTCCAGGCCCTGGGGTCTCCGCGCAACTCCCGACTCCCCGGAAAACAAGAGCGGCCGGCTGCGTCGCGGCTCCAGAGGAGGCCAGGGCAGCAACGCCCCCGACGCCACAGCAACCAGACCGGCGGAGCGCGCTCGCGGCTCCGGAACGAACTGGGCCAGGCAGGCTGCTCGGGACAGACAGCTAGCCTCGCGACAGCGCTGGGGGCGGGACGCTGTTACCTGCCGCGGGCTCAACCGCTCCCCGCCGGCGCCGCTCTCCTGGCAACCGTGGAAGCTACCGGATGGCCGGGAGCCGAATGTCCTAGTGACAGCTCCCAGTGTGCACTGCGCGCTCCCACGCCGGCGTCGACGTCGACGGCTCTCGATCCCCGCCCCCGACCGCTCCTTGCTGGTTGGCGCTAGCTGTTGCCACAGCGCCCTCAAGTGGACATTTCGAGGAGGCGGCCCCGGGGCACCACCTGCGGGAGTTGAGAGAGAGGCTTTTAGCCTGTGTTTTTAACTTGCCAGGACAAGTCCCATCTTGATGTAGAGTTTGGAGAGAGAAAGAGAATTGAAAACAGCTTTTAAATATTATTTATATAATTATTTAAGTACTGTTTAAAGAATTCCGCAATATTTGATATGAACAATCTGTGGCGCAGAGAGAGTCTGTGTGTAGATAGAATGACAAACAGTTGGTATCATATTTGCCACTATTTCGCACCTAAACCTCTTTTAATCATATCAGGTTACTCCAAGGAGGATTGCACTGTTTTGCCCAGACCATAGGGTCAGAAAAATGAAAAGAAAATTTTTACAGATGCAAGGCTTTATATATCTATATATAGAGATAGATAAATTTTTAAATAATTGAAACATCAAATACGAAGAGCATGCTATTCTAAAAATTCTATATATTTAAGTATAATATGTCCTTATTTAGGCGTTTGACATCTTTGGGGGTTTAAAGTGAAAGCGACTACAGAGTTGAGGTCATCACCCTTCAAACAGATGAGTTATTTGAGACCAAATAGTAGTAAACTTTTATTTTTCCCACTGAATTATTACTCCCACCCATGATTTCAAATTATTGTGATGGAACAAGTATTTGTGCAGCAACATGATAAACTTTATAAAACTTAAATACTGATTTTAGAAAAATAGTCTGA
Organism: Pedetes capensis; assembly: GCA_007922755.1. Classification (NCBI taxonomy): domain Eukaryota; kingdom Metazoa; phylum Chordata; class Mammalia; order Rodentia; family Pedetidae; genus Pedetes; species Pedetes capensis. Next base: position 275,206 of record VMDO01000530.1, on the reverse strand, counting down.
ATCTAGTATCTTTAGATATAGTAAAGAATTTATTTAAAATGCATCATTTATGTTTCCTATCTGGTAATTATGACTTTGAAATGATAAGATGGAACATCAACAAACAAGGTTTTCTTTATACAAACCTTTTCTTTTTCCTTTTGTACCCTGGGGATCTAAGGGCCAGGGCATGCTGCTCAAGTGCTTTACCACTGAGCTACATCCCCAGCTCCATAATTGTTATAAATAACAGCCTTTTGTTTTTAAAGAAATCTGATTGCAATTCTACTCTGACCTTATATTTTTATATTTCTCTATTATAGGTGGGAGAAGGATGTGGCAACCCACTCCCAAGGCAATCCCGAAACAATCTGCCATTGAAAACCCTATGAGGGTCGCTATGAGTCGGACACTACTCAAAGGCACCTAACAACAACCACCATTAGAGGTATCTACACTATAACTGATCCCTTTCCTTACTGTGTCAAACTTTCAAAAGTCATGTTGTAGTAGCACGAAAAATTATGACTTCTCTGAGTCAGCTTTTACTTCTGCAAAATAGTGGGAATGTACATCTAGAATTATTCTCATCTTAATTTTTTATTTGAGACCGAATATCTCTAATTTACACAGGCTTCCTCTGGCCTGAGCCTGCACAATAGCTGGGATTACAGGTGTGTGCCATGGTCCCTGGCTTCATCTTGCTTCTCTCCAAAGGTTTTATGAATTATTAGCTCTGTGATTCCATATACTAGGCTTCAACCACATTCTTCTATATAGATTAAAAAAATAAAAAAAAACCTTCCTTATATTTTTGGAATTGTTTCAATCTTAGAGCTATCATATCTGAATTGAGAAGCAATGCCAGGTCAGTCTTTAACATTTTGATTGCCTCAGGCATTGACTAATAAATATCCCCAGTTCATAAAAAGACCAAGGTAAAGTGGGCTTCTGGACAGGGAACTTCGCTCTTGGACTTTCTGGGGACGGTGCCCACCTGTATCACCTCTACTGCATTATTTCATCACTACTCAAGCTAGCTAAAGGATTGTATCCCCAGTCTGAGGTTAAGATCATTTCCAGGAGGAGCTTTTGTAATGCTCCCGATCACACTCATAAACAACACAATGAGAAGCCTGGCTGTCTATGCCCACCTTTCCCAGCACTCCCAACCAAAGCTAGGTTTTGCTCAGAGACAAACAATATACAAAACAAAACCAAAAAACCAAAGGTGCCCTCCCCAGGGGGCCCAACGCCCTCGCGGTTGTGCGTTCTCCGCCCGGCAGGCGGCGCTGTGAGCTGACAGGAGAAGCCAGCCGCGCTATTTGGGTCCTGGCAGCCACCGCTGCCTCAGCCACCACGCCTTCTACTTCCGCAGCACGTGCAAGGGTCCTGGCCTTGGTAGTGTGGGTTCCCTAGAACTCTCGCTTCGGTCTTGATCGGGAAGGGGCGACGGCTATGGCGGCAATTGCGGCGGAAACGCGCGTGTTCCTGGAGGTGCGGAAACGAAGGCAGAGTGTTCTGCTGATCCTGGGGTAAGAGCTGGCGCAGGCGTGGGCTCCTAGGCGCGGTCCCAGCGCGCTCTTATGCCGTGCGGGGCGGGGGCGGAGTGCGCCCGCCTCTCTCTGAACCACAGACTTTGAGGTTTTTCTTTTCAGTTGCTTAGATCGTCTCGATTACCCAGAGTGAAGGTACCCCGGTTTCCACTGTCTTAGTCATTCCTCCTCCTCGGAACTGACAGCCTCACATCTGTTGGGAGCTTTTTTAGAAATGCAGGACCTCAGCCACACACAAGAGCTGCTGAATCAGAACTTAGATTTTTAACAAGAGTCCCAAGATTAAGACCCATGTTGAAGTTAGAGGAACAATGATGTAAAATACCTTTGGCTTGTTTGGTGTTTCCAACAAAACAATCCAAAAGCGGCTACTGTAATCAGGATCCTCATTATAAAGATCAATTCCAACGTGTGAGTTACCTGCTTGGTAAATAACCTCGTTCCCCCCCCCCCCCCCAAACTGCTTTGTAACTTGTATTCAGCGAATGACTGAAAAAGGTTGCAGACTTCTTACTGGAGCTCATTCTTTTATTTGTATTACAAATTCCGGTGGGAAGTCTGCAAACTTTTAACTTGTTATTCACTACACAAAAGAGAAACTTTTAGGGGGGAAAAAATGTAGTTTTTTGCTTGTTGGCCACAATTTTAATGGCTTGTGGTCACCGCAGTAGGTTTTGCGTATTTACCTATGACAGCTATTTCAGATAGAGTTAAATATTAAAATCCTGAAAATTTTATTACACAACTAGATTATTGCTTAGCTTTTCCTATTTTTCTTAAATCTGTCTAATAGGTGGTGTGGCAATTTTGTATTTGATGTGAGAACGGAGCTCAAATACTCGCTTTCTTACAAGGGTTGATGTTAGGTGCCAACCAGTTGGGTCTGACTCATAGCTACCCTATGTACAACAGAATTTCTTCGACTGTAAGATTGGAGTAACAGAGTACTGTGTGGATTTGTATTCCTTTTTATTTTTTCTTTTTTGAAAATCATGAGTTCAGGCTGAGGGTGTATCTCAGTGACAAGATGATTTGTCTAGCATACACAGTCCCTGGGCTTGATCCCCAGAACGGCCAAAAAAAAAAAAAAAAAAAAAAAAATCATGAGTTTGAACATATATCTCTACTTCCTGTCTACCTTGCTACCTGATAGGGTAATTAGGAGTCCAAACCATGCCCAGAACAGTACCTTTACCCCAAAACAAAATAAATCCTTTCTTCTATTGTGGCTCTACAAGGGTCCCCTGGAACACTTTGTATGTGGGGGTGCTGAACCCAGGGCCTTACTTTGCAAGTGCTCTGCTACTGAGTTGCACTCCCAGTCCCTTCTTTATTTTTTTAAATTGAGACAAGGTCTAGCTAAATTTGGCAAGTTGCCTCTAGTTGCTGAGATTACAGGCATGTGGCACCACACTTTTTTTTTTCCTTTTAGTCATTTCTGGGAATCAAATCCAGATCTTTGGATGGGCTTGGCTTTCTACCACTGAGCTACACCTGCTCTGGAACAAGTTAAGACACCTGACTTTGCTGGTCTATTAGTTTGTTACTTGTGTTCTTTGCTGTTGAGCTTTAGTGCCAGTCAGTTCCTGTACCCTGGAAACAACCAGTTCTGATTTCATTTAACTTAAGTTTACCATTTTTGAACTATGTGTACATAAATGTCCGGCTGCTTTCCTTAATAATGTTTTTTAGATTCCTGTCTCATCCACATTGCATGTAAACAATACTCTTATTTCTTTTTTCTTGTTGAGTAGCTTTTCATCACATGACTGTTGCACAGCTTTTATGCATTCTCCTAGTGCTAGATGTTTTGCTTGTTTCCGGGATGTACTTATTATGAGTACAGCTGCTACAGCTTTGCTATATATATACATACATACATATACATAAGCCTGCAGCTGTAGCCCTGTGGCATCCAATCCCGTCAGATCTGGAAAGCTAAGCAGGGTCGGGCCTGGTTAGTACCTGGATGGGAGACCTCCTGGGAACACCAGAAGCTGTAGGCTTGGGAGAAGGACCTGGCAACCCCCTCCCAAAAATCAATCTGCCATTGAAAACCCTACGAACAGCAGAGAAGCACTGCAATAGTGTTTCCCCTGTTGTACAGAGGGTCGCTATGAGTCGGATACCGACTCGACGGCACCTAACAACAACAACATATACATATACATATATATATATATATATACAGACACACATACGTGTGTGTGTGTATACTTTTTTTTTTTTTTGCAATGCTGGGGATGAAACCTAAGGCCTCATGCATCATAGGCAAGTACTATGCCACTGAGCCACACCCCCATCCTTTTTTTTTTTTTCTTGGTAGATGATGAATAATTGTTTTTTTTTTTTATTGGACATTTTTAGTGTACACCTTAATGTGATTCATTCTGACATGCTTTTCATTGTGGCATTTACATATATGCATTTTGATGTACATTATTCATATAGGTTCCCCCTTACCCTCCTTGTTTTATAAATCTTTTTAGGGCCATACATTTTCATTTGTTGGATAAATACCTAGGAAAAAAATTGCTAGGTCATAGGATAGATGTGGACATTGCTTTGTGAGAAACTGCCAAATAGTTCTGTATGGGGGTTGTACCAGTTTATATACTCACCAGAAAAGGAAAATGGGAGCTCTCCATTGCTTCACGTTCTCTCTTGAATTTAGCATTATCCATCTTTTTGATTTGATCCATTCTTAGGGGCATAAAGTGGTATCTCATTGTAGTTTTAATTTTAATTTCTCTGATGACTAATAATGTTGAGAACATCTTCATATGTATTTTTAATCCAAATGTGTTCTTTTGTAAAGTATCTTCTAGTTACCTTGGCAATAAAAAATAATGTTGTTTGTCTTATTGTTGAGTTGAAATAGTGCTTTGCATATGCCTTGTGAATATGTGATTGTTTTCTCATCATCTCTGACTGAGCATGGTGGGCTGCATGGTGAGTTCAAGACCAGCCTGGGCTTCATAGTGAGACCCTGTCTGAAACAAAGACAAAAAAAAATACAACAAAAACAACAACAAAAAATAATGACAAAAAAGAATCTGTGACTGACCTTTTCATTTTCTTAGTAAAGGTTGAGTATCATTTACCTGGCCTACAGCCATACCACTGTGATGTCTGATCCAGTCAGATCTTAGAAGTTAAGCAGGGTCAGGCCTGGTTGGTACTTGAATGGGAGACCACCTGGGAACACCAGGTGCTGTAGGCTTGGGAGATGGACCCGGCAACCCACTCCCAAAAAATAGTCAACCGTTGAAAACCCTATGAAGAGAAGAGAAGCACTGACAGTAGTGTTTCGCCTGTTGTACATAGGGTCTCTATTAGTTGGACACCAACTTGAGGGCACCTAACAACAATCATTTATCTGAAATACTTGGGAGCTGAAGTATTTCAGATTTTGGAAAGAAATAATGGTTTTCTTAACTAATGGTGATGAACCAATTGGATATCCATACAGAATAAAATGAACTCTGACCTCTATCTCCCTGAGTTCTCCTCAGAAAGGATATCACCTTTAAGCCTTATGAGTTGATAATTGAACAGATAAAAAAAATCCTCCAGGAAAACAAGATAGAGGAGCAGACAAGAATGAAAGAGAAAGTAAAAGAAATACCTTGGTTACCTTATCCTCCAAGCAAAAGAATAGGGATTGTTTACCTCAATGAAGAGCCCTCTTACCACTTTTTTCCGTGTTCCTGGAGTTCTCAAGGGCAATTGATTATGTCCCCACTGGTTCTTGGGCCCCATGTCTGGGGCCCACTTGTGATTGTCCAGCAGCTGCAGTATCAGGGAATGGAGAAGAAAAAGAAGAAAGATTACTCTGCATACCAAGAATTAGTGTCAGAGAGGCCAAGGTAGTTCAGTGTCTTCCATGAATGCTGCAGCCTTGAGCAACCCTCTCAAGCTGTCTTTATTAGATTCTTACCATAACATTAAGCACTCTTATGAGTTAGGAGAAGTCTAGGGTCAAAGTAACTTTAGAAATTAGCAGGCCGTGGTGGTGCACGCCTGTAATCCCAGTAACTCAGGAGGCAGAGGCAGGAAGAGTGCAAGTTTGAGACCAGAGGCAGTCTGTGTAATTTAGCAAGATCCTGTTTCAAAAAAAGTTTAAAAATGGGCTGGAGATGTAGCTCAGTGGTACAGCACTTGCAAAGCATGCAAGCGCAAAGCCCTAGGTTCAACTCCCAGTACTAAAAAAAAAAAAAAAAAAAAAGTAACATCCAAAGTCTTGTAGATAGGGAAGGGTGTCATGATGTTCAGCCAGCTGCACATAATGTATAGGTAGAGAGATAACAGAAAAGGGGCTTTTAGGCTTGCAGAGCTTCCAAGGGCCAGAGCCTTCCCCAGCTACTTTTCCTTAGATTTTTTTCTCCAGCCTTTCATTACAGAATGAATACACAGACTCATTATACCAAAAAGAATTGGTGGATGATCAACCATTTCAAGAGGTAGCACCTCTAATCAGGAACCAGTGGTACTGAAGGAAGAAGTAGAAAGTGCTTTGAAGACATTGGTGAAACTCAAGGCTCCAGGAATTGATGGAGTATCAGTTGAAGTGTTTCAACTAACAGATGCAGCACTGGAGGTGCTCACTTGTCTGCCAAGAGATTTGGAAAACAGCTGCCTGGCCAACTGACTGGAAGAAATCCATATTTGTGCCTATTGCCAAAAAGGAGGATCTAATTGAATGTGGAAATTATCAAATGATATCATTAATATCATGCACAAGTAAAATTTTGCTAAAAATTATTTAAAAGTGACTGCAGTAGTATATTGACAGGGAACTGCTGGAAAGTAAAGGAAGATTTAGAAGTGGATGTGGAACCAGGGACTCATTGCTGACATCAAATGGATTTTGGACAAAAGCACAGAAAGATGTCTATGTATGTTTTATTGACTATGAAAAGGCATTTGACTGTGTGGATCAGAGGAAATTATGGGTAATATTGCAAAGAATGGGAATACCAGAACACTTAATTATACTCATGAGGAATCTGTATATGGACCAGCAGGCAGTTGTTCAAACAGAACAAGGAAACACTCCTTGATCTAAAGTCAGGAAATGTGTGCTTCAGGGCTGTATCCTTTCACTGTACTTCTTCAGCCTCTATGTGGAGCAAATAATCTGAGAAGCTGGACTTTATACAGAAGAATGTGACATAAAGATTGGAAGAAGACTCATTAACAACCTGTGATATACAGATATTAGAACTTTGCCTACTGAAAGTGAAGAGGATTTGAAACACTGATGAAGATCAAAGAACATAGCCTTCAGTGTGGATTACATCTGAACATCAAAAAAACAGAAGTCCTTGCAACTGAGTTGGTAAGCAACTTCATGATAGATGGAGAAAAGATTAAGGCTGTGCAAGATTTTGTTTTACTTGGTTCTATAATATATACTCATGGAAGCAGCAGTCAAGAAATAAGAAGACTTATTGCTTTGAGAAAAGCTGTTGCAAAAAACCTCTTTAAAGTGTTGAAAAGTAAAGATATCACACTGAAGACAAAGTTGTACCTGACTCACACCACAGTATTTTCAGTCTTATCATATGCTTGTGAAAGCTAGACAGTGAATTAAGGAGACAGGAGAAGAACTGATGCTTTTTAATTATGGTGCTGAAGATGAAAGACTCAACAGATCCATCCTAGAAGAAGTGCAAACAAAGTGGTCCTAGGAAGCAAGGATGGCTTCTTGTTGTTGGGTGCCATTGAGTTGAATCTGATTCATAGCCATCTTATGTACAACAGAACTAAACACTCCCCAACACTGTATCATGGTTGGCACTATGTCAGTGCTTCTCTCCTATTGATAGGGTTTTCAATGGCTGATTGTTTCAGGATTACTTGGGAGTTGATTGTCATGTCCTCTCATTTTTGTGGTGCTGGGGATCGAATCCAGGGCCTCAGACAGTGCAGAGCAGCTTTCTACCAACTGAGCTAAACCCCAACCCACAAGGATGGCTAGACTGTCTTATGTATTTTGGACATGTCGGGGGGACCAATCCCAGGAGAAGGACATCATGTTTGGGAGAGTAGCAGGTCAGTAAAGAAAAAAACAGAAGACCCTCTATTAGGTGGATTGACACAGTGGCTGCAACAATGGGCTTAATCATAAAAAAGATTGTGTGCATGGCACTGTATCGTGTAGGGTTTTGCTCTGTTGTACATAGGGTCACTGTGAGTCAGACCCAACTCAATGGCACCTAGTGAATATGACTCCTAAAATAATGAAGTCTCTAATGTCACCAAAATTAGAGTCTGAAAGGAGGACACTCTTAAATAAACAGTATATGTTGCTATCATTTTATACTCAAACCTCATTCATATTTTGTCAATTTTTCATGTAATGTCCCTAATAGGAAAAGAATCCAGGCAAGACTCATGCACTGCAATTTATTGTCATGCTTCTTTATTCTGTTTCAGTGTGGAAGAATTACTAATTATCTTTGACTTTCATATCTTGACACTTTTGACGTCTGAAGTCTATAGCACAGTTGTTTTGTAGGCTAGCCCTCCATTTAGATTTGTCTATTTCCTCAAGATGAGATTCTGGTTATTATTCTTTGGTAGATATATCACTGAAGTGATTTTGCTTTTCTTATTGCATCCTATCAGATGCACATAATTTTGGATTTGTTCCATTATCAGTTATGTTAACTTTAAGTACCTAAGTAAGGTGGTGTCTGTCAGGCTTCTCCACTCTAAAGTTACTCCTTTTTTCTTCATAACCAAGAAGTATTAACTGGAGAAATATGAGATTATATCAATACTGTGTTTTTCATCACATTTTAATTTTGTTCATTCATTTATTGACACCAGTAAGAACACATAGTCCTGTCATATCCATTGAATTGCTTTCTTTTTTTTTCCCCCCTCACACTGCAACAGATTAGGCCCTGGCTAGCCCTTCGAAGTGATTTTTGTCTTTTTTGACATGTTCCTCTCATTCTTTGATTTCCTCCTTACTTTGTCGCACAGTAAGATGTTCTAGGCTCATCTCATTCTTTACCTGCTCCAGCCTTGGATGCAGTCATTTTTCCAAGGAACCCTGTTGTCTTTCTTTTTCAACCCTTTTTAAAAATTAGGTTTTAGATATTAATTTATTTATTTATCGGTACCAGGAATCAAACTGAAGGCTTTGCACATTCTAGGTAAGTGCCAGAGCTATCCTTTTGCATAGTATCTTATTTAGGCAACCCCATCCAGGATATAGTCAGCCCTACAGCTCTGTGAGTTTAATGTCTTCAGATTGAAAATATTTGGGGAAAAAAATGCATCTGTACTGAACATCTACAGACTTCTTTTTCCTTGTCATTATTACCTAAATAATATACCTAATACAGTATAAAAACTCTCTATATAGTATGTACTTTGTTTTAGGTGAAATAAGTAGGTTAGAGGTGATTTAGGAGACTTGAGCACTGGAGGATCATAGGGGATCCTGGAACCAATCCCCTATGCACACCAATGGAGGAATGCATTTTGGCATAGCAGCCTGAGGCAAGACAGGGTCTGAAATCCCCTGCTGAGCTGCTCTTCCCATCCTCAGCTCAGATATCTTCTTCAGCTCTCTTAGGGTCTGACACCCTGACTGATGGTGCTCTTGATAGATAATCTCCTTGCCCTGCTTGGTTTCTCACATCCATGTCAGGCTTCCATGTCAGGCTGCTGGTGTCCCTCACCCTTGCACAGATGCCTTCCTTGCTTGGCACTGTGTAACTGACTACATTTTGCAGAAAGGTTAAGAAGAGTCATAACCCAAAGATGCAGTGGCAGTGGGGGCTTAGGTTCCCAGCTGTCTCCGTTGAGACACTTTCAAGTGCCAGCAACTTAGTCCAGTTTGAAAATACTAAGGTAGCAAAGCAGATGTGGTGTATCTTTATTTCAGCATTGGCCATGGAATTACATTCTGTGGGCCTGTTTCATGTCTAACCTGTGGCCTGTTTCAGTAGAGCATGTGAGCTAAGAGTGGATTTCATATTTTGTTGGGTTTTTATTGGTGGTGTTTGTTTGCTTTGAGATAGGGTCTCACTGTGTAGCCCAGGCTGGCCCAAAACTCTAAATCCTCCTACCTTAGCCTCTTGCATGCTGGGACTACAGGTGTGCACTACCATACTTGGCAACTTTTACCTTTTTTAAGGGTTTAAAAATATAAAGTAGAATATGTAATTGAGAACATATATAACCCACCCACAATGCCTGAAATATTTACTATCTGGCATTTTCCAGAAAGCTTGCCGATTCTTGCTTTAATGAGTCCTTATTTATTAAACATCATTTCTTGAAATTGGACTTTTGATTCAAAGGTTTGAAGCTGTCTCTCCTGCAAAAAACACACGTCCTTGATACTATGTGTTGCAAATTAAATGCAAGTACATATGCTTTTTAAAGATGATTAGCCAGAATTAGCCAGAAAGTAACCTTAAGATTTCCTAAGGCAAATGAAGAAGCCCAAGCCAGATTCAGCACCCTGGCATCCAATCCAGTCAGATCTCAGAAGCTAAACAGGGTCAGTGCTTGTTAGCCCTTGGATAAGAGATTTCTTGGGAATACTGGGTGATATAGCCTAGGCAGAAGGGCTTGGCAGCCCACTCCTGAAACAATCAGTCATTGAAAACCCTATGAATAGCAGAGGAGCACTGACAATAGTGTCAGGCATGGCACAGTGTCAGGTAGTGTTTCGTTCTTTTGTACATAGGGTCACTATGAGTTGGACCCAACTTGAAGGCACCTAACAACAACAAGCAAGATTCACAGCTGAATACATGGTCTGCCTTCTGTACTTAGATGACATTGAAGCAGATGGTGTGCTGTCTTTGCTTATGTGACACTGAGTGGGTCTCTGCACACTGGAGGGAGCCATGTGGGGCTGGAGATGTAGGTCAGTGATACAGCAAGTGCTGTAACCCAACTTTCCTCAAACTTATTGGTGCCAACAACTGTTTTCATGGAAAATATCTGTAATTTTTATAAGGAAGACGGGTTGAGGGGAATGCTGATCTATGAGGAGGTGGAGCTCAGGCAGTAATGTCAGCATTGAGGAACAGCTGTAAATACAGATGTAAATAAAGATATTATTACCACTCCAGCCCAGTGGTTGGGGATACCTACTCTACCTGCTCTGACCTATGGCCTGTTTTGGTAGCAGGGCCCTGGGTTCAATCCCCAGGAAGATACAAAACAAAACAAAACAAATAAAAAATAAAACAAAAACACAAAGGAGCCATGGTACTTTGTACCTTTGTCATAATGCTAAAGCGCATTTCATCTTTATAATTATTTCCATATATGCATTCATCACTTTCTATGTTGTTTACAGCTATTAGCTATTTCTATATATACTTTCATCCCCTTCTATACTTTTATTTATTTATTTTTGTCTGTACTGGGGATTGAACCTATGGTGCTCCACCACTGAGCTGTACCCCTATCCCCTTTTTTATTTTTTGAGAAAAGGTTTCACTGAGTTATGGAGACTGCCTCTGGCCTCAAACTCATAATCCTCTGCCTCAGCCTCCTAAGACGTTGGGATTACAGGGATGCACGATTTTGATGCCTGTTGGACAGGGACTATGTTTTACTCTTTGTTGCCTATAGAGAGTACAGTATTTGTATTTCTCATGAATTGAATTACTAGTCCTTTCACACTTGGTATTCATATATCACTGTATTGTTTTCTCATTCATTATTTTTATTCTTAGAATTGACAAGTTTTCTGTTATATCTTTAATTTCATTTAGTCTTGGGCTCCTTATCGAAATCCTATATGTCAATTAATAATGGTGTGCTTTGGTTTACTGTAAGATATAAGAATTTTTTAAGCTGGTCTCACGAACAAGAATAAAAACTATGGTGCAGGATTTTCACGTTATGACAGTGAAGGGTGCAGTCCGACCTGATGTAAATCTAGCATAGACTGGTTTCCTTTAAGATCTTTTTACTGCTGTTTTCATGGGGCAGTGACTTTAGTGTCTCTTCAGAAGAGGAACAAAGAATTGTTTGATTTTTTTGTGTGTCTTTCATGTTGTGGTTTTCATCGAAAAGAAATAATTTGTTTGGATTTTATTTTTAATTACCAGCGCACCAAAAGAAGGAAGTATGCCTATGGATGTTTCCGTAATGCCGTCCTCCCTCTGGGTGAAAACTCCTGAAGGCTGCACAGAGCTCTGCCTTCCAGCAGAGGTCAGGCTTGTACTTTCTTCGTACAGTGGGCTGCAGTACTTTGCGGGAGATGGACTGCACTTGCGGCTGCAGGCACAGGTGAAATTCAACCCAAGTGAGTAGGATTAGCACCTCTGTCTTGCATGGACTTTTTGTTATAAATCAAAGATAACTTTTCCAACAAGTTGAACTTTTCCTAGGTGAAAACACTGCTTATTTGTGGTCTGGAAGAGCTTGGAGGTTAAAAAAATTCAGGTCTTTTTCAGCTTTGCTAGTTGCTAGCTGTGTGTAGACAAGTCAGTGGGGCTTCATTTCTTTCTTTTCATTGTTTGTTGTTGTTGTTGTTTTGTTTTGTTTTTAAAGTAGACTTTAATATTTAGAGCACTTTTAGGTTCATAGAAAAATACAGTGGGAAGGTACAGATTTCCCCTATACTCCTTGTTCTGTCTCTTTAATTGTAAAATTTCCTAGCTCACAGATGTGAAGATTAAATCAGATGGCAGTTGTGTAAGACTTGGTTTATTTTAAAGCATTGCATAGGAATTCATTCATTCAGTGAATAGTTTAGCACATACTATGTGTGAGGCATTGGCCTAGGTGCTAGGGATACAGAAGTGAACAAGCCTGGGAGGGTGTCTCCTCTCGTGGAGGTCCATTCTAATGTATAGGAACACATACTGAAAAAGATAAACGAATCACATATAGAGTAAAATGCTGTGGGTAAAGTAAATGAGAATAATGGCATAGGGAATGAGTTACAGTTGAGAGAAGGGTGGGAAGTTGAAGAAGGCTACTCTGAGGAGGTGATGTATGGCCAGAGAACTGAATGATGGAAATTATCTAGTTCATGTAGAGACCATTCCAAATATAAAGAACCATATATATAAAGGTCCTGAAGTTGAGTGTGATGCATAATTTGATTTTGATTGTTACTGCAACTATTATGGGCTAGGGTTTAACTCAGTTGGTAAAATGCTCACTCTGCAAGCTCTGAGGCCCTGGGTTCGATCCCCAGCACTACAAAGATACAAAGATGAAAGAAAGACTTGGCAGGCCATTCCTAAAACAATCACCAAAATAATCAGCCATTGAAGACATTATGATTAGCAGAGAAGCCCTGACATAGTGCCAGCACTATGTCAGGGAATGTTTCATTGTGTTGTACGTAGGGTTGCTATGAATTGGGCCCAACCTGACAGCATCTAACAGACAGACAATTGTTATGGTTGCAATATTTTATAATTGAATACAAATTCAAATTGTATATTGATTCAGTTGTTGTTGTTGTTAGGTGCCATTGAGTTGTGTCCGACTCATAGTGACCCTTATAGAGTTTTCAATGGCTGATTGTTTGGGATTGCCTTGAACGTGGATTGCCATGTCATTCTCCCATTTTTGCAGTGCTAGGAATTGAGTCTGGGACCTCAGAGACTGCAGAGCAGTGCTCTACCAACTGAGCTAAATCCCAGCCCATTGATTCGGTAAGGGAGTAAAAAATTTTCTTTTTATAGGATCTCATGATTGTTGAATAAAATTATTGGTTCAATAATTCACACCTACAATATAAGTAATATGCTTGGGAGGATTAAAACAAAGTGAAAAAAGGAAGCAGAGATTGTAAGAGACCAATGTGATGCCTGTTATCAGAGAAAGATTGTAATTCTTTCAGCTTAACCCTGAGACTTCATTGCTGCTTCATCTGAGCTACATGGAGCCTAAAGGTGGGGGTAACACAATTGTCCTGAGGAGCCATTAGGAGACACTAAATAGTCCTCTGGCTTTTGAAAGGAAGACGAAGGTAGACTGAGTTTCACTCCTTTTTTGACTGACTAATATTTGCTAAAGTTCTGGATTAGTGGGTAACTGGTTGGAGTTGCAGAAAGTTGGTTTTAGGAGCAAGGAGTGGAAAAGAGATGTCATGGAGCTGACATAGCATAGGATAAACACTAAGAATGACAGTTGGAATCGCCCTGGAAAGAACAATGAGGTCACCAAGATGGGAAGATAGACTAAAACACTCCCGGAGTGCAGCTAACAATGAGCTGAGGAAGTGTTGTTTCAGGGCAGAGGCTGTGGGAGTCTGGATCTTTGATGTCAGCACCTTCTTCTTTAGCAACAGTAACCACAGCAAAAGTTTTGTGTGGAGTTTGAAAGCAGGGAAAAGACAGACTTAAGAACCTCTGTGTTTTCTAGGACTGTGATTTTAGGGATGGAGGAGATCTCCAAGGACATAGTTCTCTGAAACTGTGAATATACAAATAGTAGAACTGGAATTTTTAGAAATTTAAATTTATGAACACCATTTAATCTTAACTGTAGGACAAAATGAATGGATTGCTATGTGCTGTTTTGCATATTACTTGTGTTCATTGGTCTCCTATTTCATTACTTTTATAACATTTTACTCGAATATATGAAAAGGAAAACTTTCAAAGCCTGTTCCATGGTGCGTGAAAGGACATGCAAAGTAGATTTCCCTGCATTTAATTACTGTAGTGCTTTCCACATAATAGGTAGGAAATATATATTTGCTGAATGAGTGAATATCAGATGGATATATATTGATGTGAACTTAAATTATATCATAGAAAGTAACTTCAATTTGTGTTTCAGAGTTTTAAAAAGTTGATGTTTCAACTGTGATAACACTCTTTTTTAAAGAACAACCATAATAAACAGCCTCTTGGTCCACTATTTTGAGTGTAACGTAGGCCAAATTGTGTCCCCTGAGATGAGACTGGCTGTAACAGGCCCTGACAGAGTGGCTTTGGATTCATCCCCAGCAGCAGTGCTCTTCCAGGATTCCTGTGTATCAGAAGGTTCTGGCTTTCACACCTGACCCAGTGGCCAGCAGAGGGTAGTGTTTCACTGAATATTTGATTACTAGTTCTAGAAAGACTATTTGGGAGTGTTTTACCCGGGTCTCCTTTTTATCTCCTCAAAGTTAAAAAAATAAGACTGTTTATTTCACCATCATGCTATATGGATTTATGGGCACACTTAGAAATTAAATTGCAGAATTTTTAATTACCAAGGCTTAAACTTTCTGGCATCTAATTGTTGGTGGTTGGGAAGGGTTCCCTTAAAATATATACAAAGTAACACAAACCAAATTCAAATGGCTATTACCTCATTTTATCAATGAATATTTTTTTAAATAGGCAAATATTTTAGTGGAAAAATTTTTTAAATGAATGATTCTTTTTTTTTTTTAACAAATGAAATAACAAAAACTAAGGGAACAGGCTGTCATATGCTTCTGTTTTACACTGTGGGAGAAACATATATTTTCCCCACAGCTTTCAACATCTTCCCACACCTTTCCTCAGACACTGAATTTTGCTCTTGCAAGATCAGACTCTTCTTAGGATTGGTTCTCTTCCCAGGGCCCTGCCCCGTAAGGTCTGATTTCACCATCCACTTTGTGCATACTGGTAATATACCAGGGTGAACATAAACCTTGTTGAAAACAGACTAAACTTAAAATTTAGGAGTTTGTCTTCACTCGTCGTTAATGCTGGTATTTATAGAATAAGAGAAGTAACTCATCGGTGTGTTACATGGGTAATAGGACAAGGCCTATCTCAGAAACACTTAGCAAAATCTGTTGTTTTTGAAAATATTTCACCATGTTTACCTCTGTTTGAATCATCAGATAACATTAATTAAATCTGTACTTCTGAGTAGATCATAAACTATATGTGCTGATGGTAATTTTTTATGGGTAGTAAACCTGTTGAGTATGTTAACAATTTATTGCAAACCTCTAAGACTTGCTATTTCATTGATTTCCTTTAGAACTGATTTCAATGTTTAATCAAAACTCACAAGCCCAAGAATGTTGCACATTTTATTGCCAATCCTGCGGTGAAGTCATAATAAGGGACAGGTAAGGAATGCATTTAACACTGCCTAATTCTTTGCCTAGCAATGGTTTCTTCTTTCTCTATCAGAATTCTTGAAATAATTACCAACACAGTAATATATGGCTTTAAAATGAGAGCCAGCTTAATGTCACTGGACAAAATCAACTACAGACCTTACCAGCAATTACATCAAGGTGATAAAGGGGAGCAGGAGGATTCTGGTATGAGGAAGGCTGTTCTTTGTGGAAGAGCCTGGGCAGATCATTGGAGCTCCTCACTTTTGAAAAGAGACATGGAATCTCTCTCTCTCCTGTATTTTATCCATCATGATTTTGAGAGGCTTTCCACATTAAGTAAATTTTCAACCTTGCAGAAGCTTGTGCAACTGGACTTTTTAATCTGAGCTATTTCTATCAGTGCCTTTCTGAAATCCATTTCCTATTTCCCCTGCTTATTAAAACAGAGCATACAGAGCACAAATTAACCTTTTCTCAGTGATTAGGTTAATCTTGTAACCTGTTCTTCTGGTGATGTGCTGTGATTACATTATTGAGATGGGAAGGGCTCTTTTGCTATTTTCTTTGCATTCCCAAGTTGGCTTTAAAACCTTTTATTCCTCTTCATTCTTTCTTTGGTCTACCTTCTTATTTCTTGGGCATAAACCTTTCCCTCTGAATTTTTGGTTTTTAATTACTCATTGGCTGGAAAGACAGGTGGATATTTTATTACTGTTAATAATATTTAAAGGAAGACTTTAGCATTCTTTGCTCAGTAGATTTCCTGAGTCAGGTGCTTGGGACTTTATAAGTGAACAGATGCTTCACACCTGAAACCTGCTCCTCTTCCTTGTCTCAATAATGCCAAACCTTTGTGTACTTGAGATGGAAACCTGGTAAATTCTTTCCTATCCTCCCATAAACAGTAACCAGGTGCTGTGGCTCCTTCCTTTGGAGGATAAATCTGCTTTCCTCCAGCCCAGGGTAACTGCCTTCATCAAGTCCACTGCCTTCTCACCTAATGACACTTGTCACTAGCTCCCCATCTGCTCAGACTTCCTCTAGTTTTGTCATCGTCAAATCAATTGGTACACTACTTAGGGAGTGGTTTAAAATGCAGCTAGCTCATCTGCGCAAGGCCTTCCATGGTCCCCATTTCTTTTAAGAAAATGTCCTTAAATCCTTAGCATGCCACATTACCTTCTTCTTTGGCTCACATGTCTGCCTTTCCACCCTGACATTTCAACCCTTCCTCATCAGCCTCTTCCCAACTCCCAAAGCACTCCAGTATCGCTGGGTTTCTGTGCATGACTCTGGTGAGCAGTGTGCGGCCCCACAGTCTCTTCAGCTTTTCTTTCCACTGGCACCATATGAAAGCTACTCCCTCTCTTGAGTGTACCCCATACCCTCTTTCCCCCTGGTTCACTCCTACTTAAGCTGCAGAATTCAGCTGATAGAGCATCTACTTCTGGGAACCTTACCTAAATCCTGGGTTTCTTTAAGTACTTTTCTAAGGTTTATTTGCCTGTCCCCACAATTATACTGTAGGCTCTGGGGGCCAGGATAGTCTTACTGACCTCTGTATCCTCTACTCCCACTCTACTGAGAGTATGATGGAGGGTAGTAGCCAGTAGTGTAGACTCAGAAGCAAGACTAAGTTTGCATCTACCATTTACTAGCTGTGTGACCTTGGGTAACTTACTTAACCACTCTATTCATCAACGTCCTTATTGAGAAAATGTAGATAATAATAGGACTTACCTCAGAGTTGTTGGGAGGATCAAATGACTTTTAAGTGTTTATATTCTTACCTGGTACATGGTAAGCATTCAGTATATGTTAGCTACTGTGATAATTATTATTCTTATCATCATCCCCAGCATTAGGCACAGGGCCTGGTGAATAGTGTGCTCTTAATAAATTTTTGCTAGGTGGAATTGAATAAATCTTGGCTTGTTTATTTTGGCCTTCCACCAGCCTTTCTTGCGTGCTTTCTGACCTTGGCAGCATCCCAGGTAGATGAGGTGGCACAAAGTTACTCTCATGTTTTTGGGAGATTACAAACAGAGAAGCCACAGAGTGATTGCCTGGCATGAGAAGTGACACAACTTTAAATCTGCAGAAGAGAGAGGAACATCTTTGCCCAGAGTGCCTATGGGTTGAACTTGCTGTAGACTATACCATGGTCCCAGACCTGCTATCCCGAAAGGGCGGAGAGATCCCAGTTTATGTTGGTCTTCTCTCAGTCTGTCTCAGGCTTTGGCTTAATTCTCAGATGACGTTTCCAAAACATTCCCTCCTATGCAACATGAGGTGACCTGGAAATGTTGTTATTTTTAGGTGCCATTGAGTCTGTGTCTGACTCATAGAGACCCTATTACAACAGACAAAACACTATTGTCAGTGCTTCTCTGCTATTCATAAGGTTTTCAGTGGCTGATTGGTTTTTGGGAGTGGGTTGCTGGGTCCTTCTCCTAAGCCTACAGCACCTGGTGTTCCCAGGCAGTCTCCCATCCAAATACTAACCAAGCCTGGCCCTGCTTAGCTTCCAAGATCTAATGGGATTGGATGCCACAGCGGTATGACTGCAGGCTTGAAAATGGCAGTAGGAACAAATTAAATTCAATGTAAAAATATTTCCTGGTGCCACTGACAAAAAGGGGTATGTTTGCTCATTATTGGGTGATATTTGTGTTTCATAGGAAAAGGAGGATATAAAGATCCTCACTTACAGTCCCAGTTTTTCCTAGTCAGGAACTGTGTCTTCTGTTTTGTGTCAATCCTTGCTATGATTATGACATTGAGAACTAGAAGCATGTGGAAGCTAACATTGAAGGACAGCATTTACCCTCCTAACTTTAACCATAGGAAGAAGACCTTCGCGGCAGGAGACAAGAGTGAGAGAATAGGAACTAAGTTTGAGCTCCAGCTTCACCACTCAGTAGCTGGGGAACCTTGTTTATATCACCTCAGCATCTGCTCATAAAGCCTTCTAATAAGGACAATTTTCCAAACTTGTCAAGAGGGTTAAAGAATGTAACATATATAATAAGAAATGTTCAACAAGCTCTTTATAATTGGTTTTTTGGATGCCTTCTACTGCCTTTTCCAAGACATTCTTATCTGTTAAGTAGAAAATGATCTTGTTTAGTGTTTGAACATTTTTGTTTCAGAACTGTGATTCACATAGTCCTTATGTGTCAGAGATATGAATCACTTTTCTCCCTTTTTCTCTCAGAGAAGACAGAGGACTTTGCCCATGCTTCCTCTAAGCAAGGCTTATCTGAAAACCTTTTCCTGTGACACCTGTGTGTCTAGCCCATGTACAGCTCTAGAGCAGCACAGAGTTAGTGACTCAAGGCTTTGCTTACATCATGCTCTTAGGCATCATGCCCCAGGACTCTGTAGAAGAGGGGGATGTGCTTCCTTCATTCTGCATGCAGATCTCACGCTGACCCTTGATAGGAACCCTGTTGGTCTTCACATATCTCCCTTAGTTTCCTGGTCTGTGGAAGTGGTAAGCACACTTTTGTGTTCCTTAAGTAAAAAACAAGGTGAAAGGTATTTAAAAGAGCTTATGTGTGCTGTCATGAAAATCCACTAATGAAAAGCATCTTTCCAAGGAAGGGATCAGGGTGTTCCAACTGTTCTGCAGTGGGAGTTCCTCTAGTGAGAGCAGAGGAGTGAAAGTCTATTTCCCAGCTAGCCTTCTTATGTGGGAATAAATTAATTTTCTGTGCCTCAGTTTCCTCATCTATAAAATGAAGAAGTTGGGTTAAACTTACCAAAGTCCTGGCAGGTGAAACTTCATGGTCAGTGAACCTTGTAAAGTGGCACTTTGACATTCTGTGATTGATGATTATTTTGATAGTTCAAGGCTAATGCTTGTTCCTTTTTTGTTTGTTTGTTTGTTTTTCTTAATGGAAAAGATTCTTGTGAAGGAAAGTATAGAAATAAGAAATGGAGGACAGTTTTAAGCCAGTAAGACTCATTATGACTTTTAATACTTAGCACCAGAGCACATGAAATCTATTAATTAGAACCGCCTTCTTCTTTATTTAGGGTCTTATGTTCTTAACCAATTTGTTTTGGTTATCTCAAAATAAATAATGCATTGTTACAATACAGTTCTCTAGTTTACAATTTTATCAGACCAGCAGGATTTTTCTATAAAATTGATCTGGATGTGTGCAATTTTTGATTATGGTCTTGTTGGTACTAAACAGGTCCTACTATCAAGCAAAAATAATAGAAATTACTTCTTTGTGAATGGTCTCATAAGCATCCAAGCATTCATTGGGTTTGGAATTTGTTATGTCTTCTAGAAATAAATTCATGTCATACTTGAATAGCATCTGTTGGCCAAACAGATTTTCAAACTGTAGACTTTTGATTTTCAGATCATTTGACGCAGTGTTCTCTGGAGGTCCCTGGACCAGTCTCTCCTGTGCCTGCAGTGCTAGGTGATAGACCAGAGCTTATAAGGACATTGAAATTCTAGGAGACCAGCAGGATGGGCTTTGTGGAAACCCAAGATGTCAGAATGTCCAACTGTTTGATTGGTCTACTTGGCAGACTAGCTGTTAAGTGTAGGCTCAGAATAAATGCTCCTGTAAATACAATCACCTCTTTTTATGAAAGAATACAGAGAAACTTAAAGAGTACAGAGCTTGGGGTATAGTTCCATGGTAGAGCACCTGCTTAGCATGCACAAGGGCCTGGGTTCAATCCCCACCACCAAAATAAATAAATTAATTAATTAACTAATAAAGTGCTACACAAATGGAACTATTGACATCATTATTCAAACTTTTGGAATAAAACTATTCTTTTATGGGTCTAATCATACTATGTCCATACAAGTATTAAAACGTAGAGCTAGCTTTATAAGATTCATGCCCTGCCAGTTAGATAATGTCATGTGAATTTATCTAAATTCCAGCACCCATATTTTGAGCTTTGGATCTTTGATGTTACTCTTGAGATCCTTAATGTTCACTTGGTTATAATCCAGTCTGCAAAAGGTCTATGGTATTACCAGTATAGTTGTTACTGATTAATGGATGATTTTAAAGTTAAGGGGCATTTTCTTATATATATATATGTTTAACTATCAAAACACCAACCTAGCCATTATTAAAATTGTATATTTTAAATTATTATTTTCCAAAAGTTTGTTCTACAAGATACATTGAAGATAACTAGCAAATTTTAATTTATTATACATATGTGTTACTCAACATGAAATCTTAAGCTAAGAAAACATTTAAGTAATTATTTGACTTTCTTTCTGAACTCCCGCAGGTTTTTATCTAAACTACTTTGGGAAAAATGGCATGTATTTTATTTTGAAAGTTCTCTTGGGAAGAAGATCATATCAAAGTACATTTTTCAGAGTTTTAGGTAGATACACTTTCAGTAGAGCTGTGATTAAAATACATCTTTTGTTCTTTGAAAAGGTTTTATGTTTTTTTCAAAACATCAGAAAAAATTCTTTCTGCTGTAAAAACCCTTTCATCTTTGAAATGACTTACGAATTAGGCACTTTTTTGTTCTTGATGTCTTACATAGATGGCTAAAGGATATATTATAGCTTTTGTTCATTGTGATATGGGGTCAAGTTAAGTTTGAAACACCATATTTTGTGTTAACGTGCATCTAGTCTCTCAAGTATCTGTAAATGCACTTTCATTCCTTTGATCATGTATGGAATTTCGTCATTGCTGTCTTTTGTGCTGTTTTGAAGGTCTGTTTATTGGCGCAATGTGCAGAATGTTAGGGGACAATAATCTTAATGAGGAAGATCCAGAAGCCTAACTTTGAGCAGGCAACTTATTTGTTTTCTTCTTGGTAAAAATTCAAATCTGGCCTGCCATTTCCCTCCTTAACTTACTGTGCTGCTTCCCATCTATCTGTAGGACGAAGTCTTATCTCTTGATGTGCATGTAATACCCCACATAGTTTGCGACCCTCCCATCTCCCAATCTCTTCAAGTGTTGTTCTGTGTTGCCAGGGACAGAATATGTTCCAAGAGAAAGAGGTTAGTTTTGGAGCTGGGAAGATCTGAATTAAGAACCTGGTATCACTCCTTGCCTCTGATGCTGTGAATAAGTGCAGATTATTAAATGTTCTTGAGCCTCATCTTTCTCCTGTGCACCAGGGGATTGGGGATTCTTATTTCACAAAGTTGTGAGCATTAAATATGCTAAAGAATATGTCACATCCACCAGGGATCTTCTTAAGTTCATCTACACATGACACCTTGCAAGGTACACATGTACCACAGACTACATTTCTTGTCAGCTTGCCAACTGGGCAAGAAATTAAGCAGGGTCTTTGCTGCAGTTCACAGGTGACAGACCATATACTCATCTGGGGGACTATACTTATGTGACACAGTTCCACGTACAGAGCACAAGATCCACATCAGGTAGGTGTAGTTGTTGCCCTGGCTTAAAAGACGCCTCATGCCCTAAGCAGACAAAATCTCTTATAACTGTTCCTTGATGTAGTTTCTAGGGTTCCCCCAGAAGAGACTGCATTCAGGGAGGCTCATAGCATGACATCCTCATCAAATTTTTATAGCTCCTTCATAGTTCTTCCCAGTCCAGATGTAATTTACCAGTCAAGGATCATTTTTACTGTAAGCACTGTTGCCTAGCAATATATGTGATGCCTACGATCTTACCTGGTTTCCAGGGTAACAAAGCTAGGTGGTTAAACCAAAGGTCAGATTCTTAAGCAGTAAGGGAAAAGGTTTGTTATTTCTTTCACCCCAGCATGCAATAGACCCAACCAGCATCCTCACATGTCATCATTATCAAAATATGCTAGTCCATTCCTTCAACAAATATTTAAGGAACTATGTCAGATAGGAGGAATACAGTGGTAAGGTGAACTGATAGGAAGTCTGCCCTTATATTGTTTCTTCCATGCTCTAAATTCCTTTCTTTGCCTAAAGAGCTCCTGTTTATCCTTCAAAGGTCAGTTCAAATGTTTTCTCTTCTCTGAAGTTCATGTATAACCACCTTTCCTAGCATTTGTGTATATTGCCCTGTATCATGGATAGGTCTTGGCTGTCCTGAATCAAACGGATTTATGGTAGGCCCTCTTGCTAAGAGTCTAGAACCCCAAGTATTCTTTATATGTGGTTTCATTATTTGTTTATAGGTCTGTATTTCCTACTTAATGTGAGTACTTTAAGAGAAGGGATAGTACATACTGTATCTTGTGCCAGTAGAATCCCTAGTTCATCTAAATGACAAGGAAATATATGTTCAAAGAACAACATCTCATTATCCTCCCTCATAGGTTCAGCAGTATGAATGATGGCAGTGGTGCAGCATTTCATCCTTTGAAAGGGAAAATTCTTCCTTATATTAAACTAAAATCAGCCTTTCCTGTTCCTAGGTCTGCCCTGTGGACTTGTAAATTAAATGACTACCCTATTCCAACCTGTAATTACCATTTTGTGACACTTATAATTGACAGGGGAATCAAAGAGAAATGATTAACATGGGGAAGCCATTTTTAAAAAAATGATACAAAAGTAAATTTAATTTTAAAAGATACAATCACTTTTTAAATATTTTAACTTGAGACTTCTAAGTATGTATTAATTTACCAGTAGCTTATTAGTGGGAGAAACAGTGGATTTCATCCTAACTTAGTGATCAAGATGAACATCAACAGTGATAAGTCATGTTGATATAATGTACCCTGTGACATGATGTGTTGAAAAAGGTACCTCATTTCTGGGGACTTCCTTTCCCAAACCTATGACCCCAGTTTACTCTTAAGACAATATCAGGCAAATTCAGAAATAAAGATATTTTATAGAATATGTGATGAGTACTCTTCCAATATCTAAAGGTCCTAATAAGTAAGTAAACGGCCACAGACTGGGGAGAATGAGAACACATGATGACTAAATGCAGTGTGTTATCATGTACTGAATCCTGGAATTGAAAAAAAGGACTTGAGATCCAGGTAATGTCTGTAGTTTTGACAGAACTACCATGGTTATATAAAATATTAGCATAAGAAAGAGCTGATTAAAGTATGTATGGGAACTATCTATACTATCTATGCATTTTCTATAAATCTAAAATTATTCCAAAAGAAAAACATTATTAAAATAGAGTAATGTGAAAGAAATCACAGAAGAAAGTATTAGGTAATTTGAAGTTTAAGACACATAAACCAGAATAAATTCAGGAACACTGAAAAAGTATAACAAATGATAGTCAAAGGGATAATAATCTTAATATAGATCATAAATTTTCAAGTTAATAAGAATATGTTGCTAACTCATTAGAAAATAATAATCACAATTCACAGAAGAAACATAATGGTCAACAAATATGAAAAGCAGTTCAGTCTCACCAGTAATTTAAGAGTTGCTAATTAAAACAGCGTTGAATATTTTTACTCATTACTTATATGAATATGGAAAAATGGCAGTATTCAATTAAGAAGAGGGTAAGTGGGAAAATTATAGGTTAGTACAATCTTTCTGGAAAAAAGTTCCCAAATGGATATTGGGCTTAAAATTATGCATTTTGTTTGTACTTGTAATCTCAGATTTACAAGATTTGTTCCCAAGCAATAATCAGATATATATACAAATTTTCTATTGAGAATATTCATCACAGGGTTATTGATAACAAAACTCAAAACCTAGATATCTAACAGTGCGGGAAATGATCTAGAAAGTTTTGATATACCTATGGAATACCATATTGTGGAGTCATTAGAATACTGATGTAACTAAATAAAATGAAAACAAGATATATTCTGAATATCATCTGATCTTAGAGTTGCTGTGCATAAGTATAAATTTACTTCTTGAAAGAATGGTAAAGTGCTATAATGTTAAAAAGGTACTTATTTTAGGGTACTAAGAAAAGCGATGATTTTTGTTTTCTTTATACCTCTTTGCATTTTTTAAATTCAACGAGCGTATATTACTTTTACAATTGGGGGAAAATGGCATTGCAAGCATGTGGCTAATGAGCTTCTTACATCTTTCATGCTGATTTAATTAGGAAGATGTTCCATTTTGTACTGTGAAAAATATTTTTTCCTCTTTCTGCTTTCTACCAGGAAGCTCCTCAGGGTGCTCCCACTGCCAAGTGAGAACTGGGGAGCTCTAGTTGAGTGGTGTTGTCATCCTGACCCCTTTGCTAATAAGCCACTCCATCCTCGAGAGAATGACTGCTTTATTGGAGACTCTTTCTTCTTGGTCAATTTAAGAAGTGATCTGTGGCAGGTAAGACCTGAACTAGCCCCAGTAGAGATGTGAGTTTTTTCTGGAATCATTATAAATTGGTAAAATATCTTGCCAAAATAAATGGTAACTTAGAGCATAGCTTAGATATTAATTTCTCCAATCTTAATTCAAGACTTGCAAAAGAGACTGTTCTAAAGGAAAAAATCCTTTATTTTCAACTTCCTCTATTTTCCAGCTTTATCAATACAGGAAGAGCACTAAACTAAAGTAGCCTTTGGGGGCTGAAGGAGTAAGGGGAAGAGGACTTCTTCATTCATGGATATGGGAGTTCTGCCAAATGCCCTGCTTGCTTGCCTGCTTGCTTGCTTGCTAGCTTTCTTGCTTGCTTTCTCTCTTTCTTTCTGTCTGTCTTTCTTTCTTTCTTTTAGGGCAATATTCCACAATCTGTGTGCTTCTTAACTTCAGAATTCTGAGTTAAAGTCTCTTGCAGGATATCCAGTATACAATTAGGCCCAGGTATTTCTGCTGATGTTATAAAAGCAGATACTATCAAGGAAAAAGAGAAAAATGGAAGAGCTCAGGAATGAAAATGAAGCTTGTGCTGCAGGATCTAAGTGGGTGCTTAAAAACCTGAGATCAGTTGGGCTCTTGCTATATAGGTTGCTGTAGGGAGAACAAGGCTTCCACTCACTGCGGAAAACAGGTGGTTTATTTAAAAGATCAATGGCATTGTCTTGGCCCTTGTGAGGACTCATGCCCCAAATAGGCAGTCAATACACATGTGATTTTTAAAGTAACGAAAATCATTGCCAGAGAATCTTCATTTCAACATCTGATTGTTGGCAGGAACAAGAACATTGTATTTTAAATTTCATTTAGAACTCATTTAATTTTTGTAATAAGAACTGAGCTACTTCAGGAAATGTGCAGCATCTGGACAGCTCTCAGGTTGTAATTTAGTTTGTAGAACTATTTTGAAAATTAAGGAAATTTGTCAAATATCCAAATTAAATTGTTGTCAGTTGCAAGTATTTAAGATCCTCATCTCTCACCATAAAAAGAAGTCTCTTCATCTAAGAACACCTCACTTTAAATTGTAGTACTTTAGCATCCTGTGTTTTTTAAAAGATAAGTGGTAAGAAGTTAATATAAATTTGTTGTATTTATTATGATTATATTAAGTCTATTTTAATCTAAATTTATATCCATTATTATTTTATATGTCTTTAATTTTTATAATTAAGCTATTCATTTTAAAAGTATTTAGGAGGTCTGGTTGGAAAAGGAATGGAGACGATTAAATAAGAGAAACCAAGCTATGTATTTCTGTTTTTAGATGAACTGTGCGGAAATATACTCTTCACATTTACATCTTTATCAGTTGTATGATGGTACTTTAAAGAATTTCTCTTCATTATGAACAGCTTATACTTAATATGTTAAAAGAAGATTCTTCATATTTAGACATTATGGTTTTTAGTATTATGGAGACCGTGGGAAATTACTGTCATGACAAGCTGCTGTTGACAAGATTGTTTTCAAGTTCGTCTAGATGGAAGTTTAGCTTTAATTGCATATTGTCGCAGTTGAAAGAGTGCCTGTGACCAAAATAGTAACATAAATTTGGAGAGACTGCTCAAACACTGCCCTGAAGGTTCCAGTGGGAACAAGGCTGCTCTGTGCTATTGAAAACCTATTTCTCGTATCACCCAGTCTAGCCATCTAGCAGGGTTTTGAAATGTCACATGGTGACACAGCATCCTAATGGTATCTCTTGGGAAACATTTTTTTGGTGAGACGATATCAAGGGTCCTTAGAAATTGAAACAACACAAAGGAAAATATAACTGAGGACAGGAGGCTAATCTACCTCTCTGAACAGCACTGCCATCTCTCAGATTTATTGATTTAATTAGTCCCCAACAATGTGTGTCTTTGAGGTTTGCTATGTAGAGTTCCCACGCTGTTAGACTGCTTCATTACACAACTTACTTTATTATTTCCTTGAAGCATAGGTCAAGAAAAATGCATTACAAAGCAGAGCTTCTCTGTAAACAAAATTAACATGCTAGAGTATTTTAATTAAAAAGTCTGATTTTAAAAACAGCACAAACATAGAGCCTGACACTATTTCATTCCTTCAATACTCTCTTGGAATTTATAGTATTTTATTTGTGCCTTCATCAATGTTGCAGTATGTAGTTTTTATTTTCCAAAGATGCTTGCTGAAGATTCCCCTGTTCTTGTAATTTGTTTGTCATCTCTTGTACTATTTTTTGTGTTTAGCAACATAATACAATTTTTGCATCATACAATACAATAATAAAAATGGCATCTAGACCTTTTATAAGATTCATAATATTATTCAAAACTTAGAAAGTATTAGCCAGACATTGTAGCACATGCTTGTCAGTCCCAGCTACTGAGAAGGCTGAGGCAGGAGGATTGGTTGAGTCCAGGAATTGAAGGCCTTTCTGGAAACATAACAATACCCTGTCTCCACCAAAAAAAAAAAAAAAAAAAAAAAAAGGACTTAGTGTAGCACTCATAGCTTCATTTTATTTTTTAAAGAACAGTCTCTATTGAACTTTGATTATATTACTACCGGCAACTATGAACAATAGCTTTATCTCTTTTTAAAAATTTTGGGACATATTTAGTAACAATTTATTGATTTTGATAATTTTTTGTTAAATCTATGTTGTTGTTAGGTGCCATCAAGTTGAGTCCAACTCATAGTAACCCTATGTACAACAGATGAAACACTCCCCAACACTGTGCCATGCCTGGCACTATTGTCAGTGCTTCTCTGTTATTCACAGGGTTTTCAATGGCTGATTGTGTTTTGGGAGTAGGCTGCCAGGTCCTTCTAAGTCTACACCACCCAGTATTCTCTGGTGGTCTCCTATCCAAGTACTAACCAGGCCCACCCTGGTTAGCTTCTGAAGTCTGACAGAATTAGACCACTCCACAGTGGTATGACTGCAGGTGTTAAATTTATGAGTACATATATTTTGTTTTCTTAGAAAAATATGTTGTTGAACTTTGTAAATATTCACAAGTATAAAAAGAATAGCAGTACGACCTTTAATATGGCAATCATCTTGATTTACCTAATATACCCTATTTGGCCCTTTTTCTCTTTGTAAAGTGCTTAAAAGCAAATCTTAGTTTATGTCATTTCATATCTAATGAGATTCAGTATGAATGTCTAAAATGATAGATTTTTTTTCATAACTATATTTTCATTATTGCACCAAATGATAATGATGCAATATCAGGCCATATACAAATTTTACTAATTATCTCAAAAGTATCTTTTACCATAGGTGTATTTGAATCAAGATCCACACATTTGGTTGTTTGATGTAATTTGCTTTTTATTGATCAGATTATAAAATCCTGATTGCCCATGTCTGGTAAGGATAAAATCTTATTTTAAAACAAAACAAAACAAAGCCCCCCTTTTCTTGCTTCCTTGAAAGACAAAATGAAATGATCTCTAACACCAATTATAAGTGAAATGCATAATAGAGTATCTGACAAAATTTTTTCTGTTTTGACTATTCTAATGTGCTATGTTAGCTTTGCTATTCCAATACTTCATGTTAGCATTCAATAAAACACTTACTTTTTGGTGAGATTTAATGAGTGTGGTAAAATTAAACTTGTACAAAATAATATTCTTTAAAAACTATTCTTAATACCAATTTGGGACAGATAGGTATATTTTACTGTAAGTAAAAATGAAACTGCCAGAACATCAGCATTTATAGTTGAGCATACTGGCTTTCTGAGCTTTCTTCTTCCTGGATCTGGGTAAATTCCTTGGCTTCTGTGTCTACTACTTCTGATGGGAATGACCCCATCCCATCACCTGCATTAGCCAGGCTTTGCTACTTGCTGTCTGTGATGGGCTGGACATAAGGATGTCAGTGCAGTGGCTAGAGATGGCATAGTCTGTGGACCCAGCTTAGTGAGTATGTCTCAGGGTAAGCATATGAGCTGGGTTTGAGAGAACTTAAGGAGCACGTATTTGCTTGTTTCCTCAAGCAGGGACTTTTAGAAAAGGCCTGGAGAATCTGTACAAATCCTGCAGCTAGACTAGAGGAAAATGGGATAAAGTCTTATATTGTTGAAGGTTTCTTCTGTGAATTCATCTCAGAAGTCTTTCATAGAGGGAAGAGCCATTTGGCATTTATGAATTTTTATGAATAATAAGGATTTGAGGCTGGATTAGAGTGAGACTTAAAGAAAGATACCAAATTAAGTTGCATAGTTGCTTTTGACTGACCTTCAGCTAAAGTAAGAAATGTATTTTTTTACATTAAGATCTGCTCACATACAGTAATACTCATATATTTACAAACATGTCACAAGTAAATCTTTCTTGAAGGTATACTTACCCAATCTTTGAAGCAGTTATATATTTTATTCTATGTCATTTATGTTAAATGCCGACTATCAGTTACTGAATTAGTGCCATGAATTGATTCCCACTAAATGGTGTGTGCCTGCAGCTGTAACCCTGTGGCATCTGATCCCGTCAGATCTCGGAAGCTAAGCAGGGTCGGGCCTGGTTAGTACCTGGATGGGAGACCGCCTGGGAACACCAGAAGCTGTAGGCTTGGGAGAAGGACCTGGCAACCCCCTCCCAAAAATCAATCTGCCATTGAAAAGCCTATGAAGAGCAGAGAAGCACTGACAATAGTTTCCCCTGTTGTACAGAGGGTCACTATGAGTTAGATACCGACTCGACGGCACCTAACAACAACAACAAATGGTGTGTGACTGGTAGTTTAGAAAAACACTTAGCGTAGTGTTTAAAAGCATAGCATTTGTATCTGAGGGATTCAAACTTAAACATCAGCTCTGTCAGTTACTAGCATCTTGTCCATGGAATGCAGTTGGCTTCTTTATGCAGCAATTCAGGAAATGTTATTGATGCCAAGGGAATGTACTTAAACTGACCCATTAAGACTTATTTCATAGGAGAATACATATGTTATCCCACATCAGAAAGTCACTGTCCTTCCTTATTTCAGTCTATATTCTGTGGTTTCCCAGGAGGAGTAACTTCAAGTGCTCTGAGTGATAGAGCTTCCTTTTTTGTGCATATTTCTTTATTTCATCTGCTATCTTGAAGTATATCTGGGTATGAGGAATGATATATTTTCTTTTCAGTACTTGGGGGTTGCACTTAGGGCCTCACACATACTTTGCAAGTGTTACCATTGGGCTGCACCCTAAGCCCATTTCAAAATTTTTTATCTTGAGACAAGATCTTGCTAGGTTACACATGGAGGCTGCCTCTGGCCTTGAACCTGCCATCTTCCTGCCTCTGCCTCCCAAGTCACTGGGATTATAGCAATAAACAAAGGTATTACTATGGATATGAAAAGGCATATTCTTTGTGTAATGATTAGTTGAATGCTAGCTATTTTAATCTGTATCCTCCATTATGAATTTAGATTTCTGAAGTTTAAGAATTTTTGAAGTTTTAAAACTAAGAATGTTTCAGGAGTTGGTCTCACAACACTATCCATCCTTCCAGTTACAGTGCATATCTTAAATGGAAAAAATAGAATTATATGAACAAGTTAGATATTTTTAACTTCTGAATTATGGGTGGTTATGAGTTATAGGTTACTTTTACATAAGTTACACTGGACTAGCAGTCAAAATAATGTGAGATCAAATTCTGATTTTTTTCTCATGAGTTGGGATAAGTCATCAACCTTCTTTGCCTTTGTCACTAACCATCTGCCTGTTCTAAATTACAAGGCAATTTGCAAGTGCTTTTTAGAAATGTAAAGTGCTTCTTGTTCAATTTATTTGGCAACATTTGGATTATCAAGTGGCTAGGTTTGGAAAAGTCAATCTGTGCATTATTCTGTCTTAAGACAAAAAAGATTATCTCTGTGCATGTGAATTATGCATACAAGCTAAATGTATTCCCAGTATTTAGTGGAGGGCAAAATAAAATGTAAAGTTCAATGGACACTCTAGGGACTATGTTAAAATTATATATTCCTTTTAAGAAAAGCTGAATGACATTTAAATGACATTTTTCTGTTCTACAGGAACCAAAAGTAAATACCAAAGTAATTTGTAAGCGTTGCAAGGTAATGTTGGGAGAG
Organism: Pedetes capensis; assembly: GCA_007922755.1. Lineage (NCBI taxonomy): Eukaryota > Metazoa > Chordata > Mammalia > Rodentia > Pedetidae > Pedetes > Pedetes capensis. The sequence goes on along the minus strand of VMDO01000530.1, from coordinate 244,259 downwards.
ACCATGTCATCAGGTACGAATTTCATAACAGAAAACCAAAATGATTGCCTTTTTAAGTCAGAATGGGATTTTATAGTAAATATATATGAAAGAGATATGATTAATGTAGTTTGTAGTACTGATGCTTTTTAAATAGAAACCAATTGACATATCACCCAATATGCTAAAAAGTTTGTATATTTTTACCTTTTTAAATATATAGTATTGAGTTTTAAGCATTGAGAAATTGGGTCATTTTTCAGTGTTTCATATCTTCTTTGTAGTAAATAGCAATACGACAAAGTTTATATTTGGGTCTATCTTAAGGAAGATGGGAGCATTTTTTTAAATACAATTTAATTCAATCAAAAGAGTTGATGCCAAGAAATGGCGAAGTTGCTTTTCTTGGCTGCCATCTGCCTTAGGGCTATATTTTGGGGGTGGAAGTGGGAGAGGACTTATTGAAATGGAAGCAAACACATACACATTCTGAGTTTTGTACTTTGTTCATTATTCTTTTCCCCAATGATGTTGATTATATTTTCTATAAACTCTTATACTAAATTAACATGCTCTTTCAATATATAGTTTAAAATGTCTAGAGAGCTACAACATGCTGTATTAGTTGTGTGGGTGATGAACAATTGTTTTTAGCATAATCAATTAAAGATATAATTTAAATAAAGCTGTGTATTTAAGGCAGGGCAGATGGTGGTTTTTTGTTTGTTTTATAAATTGTCAAATTGTACAAGTATTTACTTGCTCTGAATGAGCAGAAAAGGAAGAATGGATAATTGTCAAGGCTGCTATCTTCAATGTCATTTTTGGAGAATGAAAACATGCCCCTTAAACAACACCTGAGAAAAATTAAGGCTTCTACTTAAAAAAGGTGAATTGATTTTTTAAATGATTTTCTCTTCTCCCTGAAGCCCATTTAAACTATCATTTATGGAATAAGAGGATGTATATCCATAAAGACAGAAAGAAATGAAGAGGAGATGGCAGCAGTATAAACAAGAGATGTAAGCAGACTTGTTTGGAGCATACTTTGTAGCATGGAGGAAGGTACACTCTAGGTGTCTGCAGAAGGTCATTTGGATGAGGAGTGAGCCAGTATTCACTGTGGAACCTCAAACAACTCTGAATTTGGAGGTGGCAGGGAACAGAGAAGGCAATCTGAGGCCAAGAGCTGCAAGCAGCATTATTAGGTCAAATTTTGTATGTGGAACTATTAGACTCCTAAGTCTCCTGCCTCCACTTCTGCCTTGCTTGTTTAGCCCTCAAAGTAGGATATTGGAGGACCCTTTCTTGAAATAATGGAAGACCACCTCAGTAGAAAAGACTTGCAGATGTTGATTCTTAGGTTTATTCAACAAAAACTGAATTTATATTGTTGTTCAACAAAAATGAGCTTATATTTAATCTTCCTGTAACCAGCCTTGTACCCACACCCAAGAGCTTCTTCTCAACATTTTATTGTTATACACTTAAATATGAATGGATGACTGAGAATCCCCAAATATTTTGGAAAATATCCAATTTAAAGGAGAGGAAGGCAACCTGGCATGGCATGGAGGTGCCTGTTTGAAATCCCAGCACTTGAGAGGTTGAGAGAGAGCTCAAGTCCAAGATGGATTGAAAGTTAAAAATATAAAAATTATGTCTGGAAAATTAGGGCATTGTCTAGCTTATTTATCCTTGTAACTTCAACACTTACAATAGTATCTGGTACATTGTTGTTGTTGTTGTTGTGTGCCGTCGAGTCGATATCCGACTCATAGTGAACCTCATAGGGTTTTCAGTGGCTGTTTCGGGATTGCCTTGGGAGTGGATTGCCAGGCCCTTCTCCCATTTTTGCGGTGCTGGGAATTGAACTCAGGACCTCAGAGACTGCAGCGCAGCACTCTACCAACTGAGCTAAATCCCAGCCCACCTTGTACATAGAACCCAGTAAATATTTGCTGAATGAATGAATGAATTGAGCTTTCAGGACACCCAATGTCTAGCAAATAGAAATCCTAGAAAGAGAATAGGGACAAGAGTGTAGAAGATTATTAAAGAACAAAACTAGCAAAAACAGACCAATCACAAAAAGATTTTTAGAGCTAAGACTGGTTTCTCAACTGAAAGGACTCAGTAAGTGCCCAGTGTAATTAGCAGAAAGATGAAAGGAAGGCAGAATCCCTGAGTAATTTCACAGCACGTAGGATGAAGTTTCTAGAGGAATGAATCAGTTAGTGTACAAGAGATTAGGAGTTAGCACTGAACTTTTTCCTTTTTTCTTTTGCGGTGTTAGGGATCAAAGCCAGGGCTTCACACGTGTTAGGCAAGTACTCTACCATGGACTATATCCCCAGCCCCTAGCATTTGTAACAATAGAACTGAAAGCTAGAAGACAATGGAGTAATCCCTTCATAATTTGGAAGGAAAACGTTCCACCCACATCAGTCAACTGTGAAGATAAGTGCACTTTCGGAAGTAAAAAATTTCAGAATGTAGGCCACAAAGGTATATTTGCTTTAGGAATCTACCATAGGTATATTTGCCTTAGGGATCACCGTAACCAGGCATTTAACCTGGAACAAGATGACATGGGATTGGGGAAACAGATTACCCAATACAAGAAAATAAGGAAAGCCCAGAGTGAGAGGTATACAGACAACCTACACAATAACATCCTGGATTGAAGAAGAGAGGTAGCAGATTGTAGTAAATGTTTTTCTATTATAAAGTGGAATTGGTAAAAATTTTTTATTTGTCCATATGTAATCAAATAATGTTGAGATAAGCCATTTCATCATATGGGAAGAATTAACTAAATGTGCTTAGAAAACAAAAATGAAAAAAGAAAGCAATTATTCACCATAGGAATAATAAGAAAGCAATTATTCACCATAGGAAAAATGAACAGTTAAAAAAGAAAGGAAACATCTCCATGGTATCATTATTATTATAATAATATAAACACTGAGTTTTCATTTAACCAAATATGATGTAATATGGAAGTATATTAGGATGTCAGTGTATGTGAGTGTATGTATGGGGTGTTATAAAAGAGCTATATCCATATATACTCTAAAAGTAAATCAATAGGACTACATTTCCAAAATTGGTGGCATTAAGGGGATAGACAAGCCCATCCCCACAAACAGCAAGTACAAAATTGGACAAATAAAAAAAATATTTTGTATCATGCTATGGTACTGGGGAATGAACAGAGGAGAGCAACAATTTGAAAAGTGTTTAATCATGAAAAACTACTACTGTATTGGGAAAGAAAGGCAAGTACAGACCTTTTTGCTTGGGGAGGGATTCTTGACACCTCTCACCTCTTCAACTTCAGCAGGAAAACCCCACTGCTTTACCACTTACCCATGATGGATTTTCATTCAGGGCAGGTGGCAGAGAAAGTAGAATTTAAGGGATATTTAGATTCCTTTCTTTCTTTCCATCTTTCTTTCTTTCTGTTTTTTTTTTTTTCTTCTTCTTTTTCTTTTCCTTTTCCTTCCTTTCTTTCTTTTTTTTTTTTTTTTTTTTTTTTTTTTTTTTTTTTTTTTTTTGAGACAGGGTCTTGCTATGTAAGCCAGGCTGGCCTTGATACTCCTGCGTCAGCCTCCTGCCTGCTAGGATTACAGGTGTATGCCCCCATGCTCAACCTAAGAGGGATATTTTCGAAGCAAAGGGTCATAGAAGAGCTGAGATAACTTGTTCACACAATTCTGGCTGACTATTAAACTCTACATATACACACTGTTATTGTTGTTAGGCGCCATCAAGTCATATCTGACTCGTAGCAACCCTCAATGGCTGATTGTTTTTTGGTGATTGCCTTGGGAATGGATTGCCACATCCTCCCATTTTTACAGTGTGGGAATTGAACCTGGGACCTCAGACACTGCAGAGCGGTGCTCTACCAACTGAGCTAAGTCCCAACCCCATATACACACTAGTTGGAGGAAATATCTATTATGTATATCATCAATAAGTATTGAAACCTTAGGAGAGACATATGAATTTTCTGTGCCTTTGATTGCATTCCTCAATATACAAATAACTTAAAGAGCAGAAGATAATTTTTGTAAAAAGCCTCAGTGGGTTGAGATATTTGAACAGAACCTCTCCCCAAATAATTTACTGATAGCCAAATTCTGCAGGTTCAGTAGATACTCTTCAGGGAGCCAGAATGAGCTAACTAAAACTGAGCAGAGATATCAATGACTACACACTGTGTGGAGACATTTCACAGTGTAAGACCAGGTCAGTTACTTGACTACTCTATCAATAAACCAACCATGCTGAGAACAACAAAACAAAATGCGGAGTTGCTACAATGTTCTGCTTCTGTCCAAAAATTATTAGACATGAAAACAGGCAGAAAAGAGTAATTTATGCTAAAAAAAAAATAAGGACTAAATAAATAGGCCCTGAGTAATTACAAAATGTTGGATTTAGCAGACAAATATGTTGAAGTAGCTATTATAATATGGTAAAGAATTAAATGAAAAAAATCTTTTAACAAATAGCAAACCTAAGCAAATCAGAGGCTTCAAAAAAAAAAAAAAAAGAACAAATTGTTAATTCTAGAATTGAAGAGTATAGTAACTGAAAAGTAAAATCACTAGATTTTCTAAACAACAGATTTGAGATGATGGAAGATAAAAAAAAAGAGTATTGAATAGGTAGACCAATAGAAATTGTTGTTGTTGTTGTTGTTGTTAGGTGCTGTCAAGTCGGTATCCAACTCATAGCAACCCTTATAGGGTTTTCAATGGCTGACTGTTTTGGGATTGCCTTGGGAGTGGATTGCCAGGTCCTTCTCCCATTTTTGCTCTGCTGGGAATTGAACTCAGGACCTCAGAGAATGCAGCACAGCGCTCTACCAACTGAGCTAAATCCCAGCCCAAATTAGCAAATCTAAATAAAAGAAAACAATCTAAAATGAACAGAACCTCAGATTTGTGGGGCAATATCAAGTGTTCAGTAAGTGTGTAAGTGGAATCTCAGAATGTGAGGAGAAAAAGAAAAGATCAGGAAACAAATCTGTAGTAAAACCTGGCTTAAGTCTTTGCAAATTTGGTAAAAAATTAGTTAACTTTCAGATCTAAGAATTTCAGAGAATCTCAGGCAGTCAAACTGCTAGAAGTCAGAGGAAGAGCGCATCTTCAAAGTAGGAAGAGAAAAACATTACACACAGGTATTTCATGATAAAATTAAAATAGACTTCTCATAAAAGCAATGACCTCCAAAAGAGGGAAGTAAAATACGCAAAGTGGATATCACCCGACTGTACTATATTTAGCAAAATTATCCTTCAAAAAATAAAGGCAAAATAACGATGGTCCTAGACAAATAAATACATGGAACTAATGTATTACAAACTCTGGGATAAATCCTGATGGAAATTCTTTATGCTGAAGTGAAAGATCCCAGGTGGTAACTGGAATACACAAGAAGGAATAAAGATCAGGAGAAATGGAAAATATATCGGTAAATTACCACAAAAGCCAACTTAAAAGAGGTAAACACAAAATTCACATAACATTTTCCCTGCAATTTGCCATTTCTCTAGAATTTTAATTTTAGCTTTGAGTGCTTTAGGAAGGAAATGAGAAACTACACAAGATGGAGAATGTAATAGTGACCGTCTGCACAAAAATACGAGTTTCTAAAAGCTATCCCCTCACAGTAAAGTGACTCAGAAATGAAAGAGCCCTGTTGAATTGTTGACAATTGTCAATCCTTAGAAACTTAGGGAATGTCAAATCTTGAACTTGGTATAGTCTGCCTTGAAGTAGACATAACACCCAGTGCCTGGACAAACCAATTGCAAATGACTCTGGACAGCAATATTTTATTGTAAAACTCACTCCCACAAGCAATTTTTCAGGTACAGTGTTCAGCATTTCACCACAGATGAACAGGCACACAAGTTAGACTTCCATCAACAAGAACTAACAAAAAGAGCAGACATTGAAAATAGATTTCTTATTGGAATTATCATATATAAACTGCAAAACAACCATGGTTAATATATTCTTCAACAGTGTAAAAGACAAACTTGAGGACAGCTGCACAAAAAAGGAAACTATTGTAATTTGTATCTTGGAAAAGATCCACATTTGAAATTCTAAAAAAATAAGTACTATAATTGAAATTGAAAATTCAGAAAGTGGCTTAATAGGAAAGTAAGTACAACTTGAAGAAAGACTTAATAAACAAGAGATAGATGACAAGAAAAATTTGCAATTCAGTCAGAGAGACAAAAAGGCAAAAAATATAAAATGATAGACATGGACTGTGGAATGAGAAGATCTGATATATGTTTAATTAGACTTCCGCAAAGAAAAGAAAAGTGAAACAGAAGGGACCATGGACAATATTTGAACAGGTAGTTGTGGAGAATTTTATAAAAGTGATAAAGAACACTGATCTACAGAGTCAAGAGGCACAATGAATTCCAATTCAATGAGGCCCAGGTAAAATAAATAAAAGGAAATCTATACCTAGACACATCAAAGTAGTACTGCAAAATGAAAAGCAAAGAGAAAATCTTAAAAGCGGCCAAAGAAAAATGACAGATCACCTTCAAAGGAGCAGCAGTAATGGAAATTTTAAGACAGTGGAATGATATTGTCAATGTGCACAATGAAATAACTGTCAACCCTAGGACTGTATACCAAGTAAAAGTATCCTTCAACAAAGAAGGCAAAGATAAATATGTTCTCTGACAAATAAAAACTGGAATGATTCACCACTAGTGGTTTCTTATTAAGAGAAATTCTGTCTGTACTCAGGAGAACATGAACTCAGATAAGTTCAAGAATATTGATAAAGGAATTGATAAAGGAAGTGGTAAAATATGGATGAAATCAAATGAATATTAACCATATAAAACCACATTATTATCTATGGGGTTAAAACTTTGGAATTAAGCTGTAGATCAAGAACAGGTGAGATCAAAGGAGTCACTTCATGAGGTTAAAAGGTTCAGTTCTGCATCTCACTAATATGACTTCAAAATAGTAAAGTAAATATTGACAGAATTTGAAGAGATATATGTAAATCCATCATCATAGCACTAGGTATATAATAATGTGATTAACTGTTGATTTTTACTTTTTGCCCTTTTTGTATATTATATTGAGCAATTGAAACTTCTTAAAAAATCTACCTTATAAATCTGTCTTATTAAAATTGTTCCACATTGTTTTAAAGATAACAGCATTTAAAATTATTGCTGGTTTTAATTTGACCTATTTAAAATTTAAACCTTATATGAAATTCTAATGCCTAAATATATACCGGTAATTATTTATTTGACCCATCTTCAAATTTTAGACATTTTAATTTGTTTTCAGTATATTTCTACATTATTATGAGCATCCTTATAGAGATAATTTGGTGAATACTTATGAGTATTTCCTTGAGATAAATGTTCAGTATTTAATAATGGGGTGTTAAAGTCTATACATAATTTTAAGGCCTTTGCCTAGTGGCTTCCCAGAAATCTATCACTTTCAATTCTGATAGCAATATGTAAATAAGCCTATCTCTCATAAGCGTATCCAATGCAATACCTTATCATTTAAAAATATTTTGTTTGATGCTAAAAAATATCCTTTGTTACTAAAGAGACTTTACATTTTAATGGAGTTTTTAAATAAACCAATATGCTTGAGTTTACATTAATGTCTATTAACTCTCTAGTCTACTGTTTAAATTTTTCTATACTATAAACTAAGTAATCAGAAAACCATATTTGGTGAAAATTGTACATTAATATAGTCAGTGTGATTTCAGGTAAATACTAATGCAAGATCACTGCTTCTGTGCATGGCTTTGAGATTATTGTTAGGTGCCATTGAGTTGAGTCTGACTCATAGAGACCCTATGTACAACAGACAAACACCACCTAACACTGTGCTATGCCTGACTCTGTGTCAGTGTTTCTCTGCTATTCATAGAGTTTTTGATGGCTGAATGTTTCAGGACCGGGCTTCCCGATCCTTCTCCTGTTTTTATAGTTTGGGGGATCAAACTCAGAGCCTCCGAGTATGCAAAGCAAGCACTCTCCCAACTGAACTAAATACTATTACTAGAAATCCTTTCATGGTGACTCCCAGGTTTGTGGCTACTTTATAGAAATGAGAAAACACAATTCCTAATTTCTATATAAGTGGACTAAGACTGTGGTGTGGTGATTTTTATAACATTTCGTGTGTAAGCAGAGTCTTGCTGTACAGATTCACTTTGGGTGTGATTATCTAAGCCTATACACTATATGTGCCAAAGCCTTGGAACTATCTCTTTGTTGCCATCCATATTTTCTCTTTGAAACTCAGTCATTTTTGGAAAATATTTACTGAGTGTTGGTTTCACCAGTATGTTGAATAAATATTCACTAAACTAAATAGTTGGGAATGTCATTATTTGGGGCCAATATGCCCATAATAAAGATACTATTTTATTGGGAAGATTCTTAATTTTCTTCTTTTTTGTTTCCAGAAACCACTAAGTTTTATATGACAGAGATACTTATTCAGCCATCTAAGAGAAATTTTCCCATCATACCAAGGTACAATTAGCAAGTTAAGTTTATTTTGTAATTTTAAATGTGGGAAGACATAGGTACAATTGATTGGAATTTTTTCTCCCTGTTCTGAGGGAATGAACCCAGGCCCTTGAGCATGCTAGGCAAATGCTCTACCACTGAGTTGTACCCCAGACCCCTTTTTTATTTTTTATTTTGAAATAGGGTCTCACTAAGTTATGCAGGCTGCCATTGGCATCAAATTTGCCATCCCTCTTGCCTTAGCCTCCCAAGTTTCTTGCTTTTTATAGCCTTGTGCCACAGCACCCAACTGAAGATACACTTTTTTTCATAACTCTCTTTATTTGGAAAAGGGGGAAAAAGCCTTTGAGAAAGGCTATTAGTTAAATCAGACCGCACATTTAAAAACCTGGGGATTTATTTATGTTTTGCTTACATAATACTATACACAAATGTGTTCATCTTCTAATTCTGAAAGGGTGTGTGTGTGTGTGTGCGTGTGTGTGTGCGCGCGCGCACACCTTTATATGCTAGATATCCAGAATCTCATAGCCTAATCATCAATAGGTTGTTGAATAATTATCTCTGGTTTTAATTTGACCTAATTAAAAATTTTAAAAAGTCAGTTTCAGGTGACCCCTATGTTTTAAAAAGGGTACTTAGCTTTTAAGTATATCAGTGTTTCTTTTAATCTTTTTAGTGTACAAAGAAAAGTTAACTATAGTATGTCTGTGTTTTAGTTTATTTAAACTTGAACTTCATCTTCCTGCAAATACTTTGATTCTACACTTTAGAGTCATCCCTTTAAGGAAATCTAAATGGCGGGGAAAAGTAGCTAATGCTGTCTATATTTGGGAAGAAATTTCTCATTTTTTTTCTGTAACTTAGTTATTCACTGTTTAATGTGCCACAGCACAAATGGAGTACTGACTTGTTTTAACATGGTATTTTTTAATTCAGTAGTGGGGAATAGTTTGAAGTGGAAGTGTATTAATAATTAGAGAATAGGCTTTGAGAAGAATGGAGCAAACACAAATACAGTAAAATTTTCTAAAATCCATACTAGTGAAGATTGTGAGGGAATGAGTAGTGGATAGAAAAGTCTGGAATGCAGATGCCTTGAAGGTACCCTGTGGGTATTTTTGGCTTATCTTGCTAGTTAGAGTTATTATGAGAGGCACATGGTGAAAATTGCTTTTTGTTCAAACAGGTCTCAGTTTGTCCAGAGTGTTATTTCCCAGTGCCTGATGGAACACTCTGCTAGAAGCACTTTTAGATTCACTGTTCAAGATCAGGACGGCAAAGTGTACATCTTGGTAAGAAATTATTTTTTCCACTTTTTTGTAGCCTAGTAATCCAGGGTCTCAAAAATTCTTTAGATTTTGTTATTCTTTTTTCTTCTCAGATCTAGAAACTAAATGATCACAAGTTGAACTTTTAATATCAGTTTAATCCATAAATCAGAGTCCCTTAGTTTAATAAGAGATGATCAAGTGCCCTTATGTGATAGGGTCTAAGGGTACAGAGGGAAAGAAAACCTGATTTCCTGCCCTTTAGAAGATCATACCACAAAATATCATTTTTCACTCTCAATTTTTAATGTCAGTATAATACCATTTTTGTCTCTTTCTCTTTTTTCTTCCGAGTTGACACTCTTAACTTTAAAGTATATTTTATTGCTCTTGTTGTTTTTAATAGCCTCTGACATCTTTTTTTTAGGTGCTGGGGGTTGAAATCAGGGCCTGGCGCTTGCATGCTTTGCAAGTGCTAGACCACTGAGCTGCACCCTAGCCCATTTTTTAGTTTTTGAGACAGGTTCTCACTAAGTTACGCAGACTGCCTCTAGTCTCAAACTAGTGATCCTCCTGCCTCCACCTTCCTAGCCGTGACACTTTGATATTTGCAAAGTCGTGGCAAGTATTAGAGAAGAGGCTCTGTGGTTACTGGAGTCATCCTCTATATGTACCACAAGGGTCTAATATTACACTACCTCTATTAAAAATAATGCTCTGCAGAAACCAATTTGGGGCATTTATCTGGAAACCCAATCATCGTGGCCCAAATTTCTTCTCTGCCTACATGTTTTCTTCTTCCACTTAACATATATTGAATACTTCTTATTTGAAAAGTACTTTTCTAGGTGTTCAAGGTAGAACAAGAATACCTTCAAGGAACTCACAAAGGTAATAGAGAAATGTAATAGCAAAGAGAAGTATATGAGGTCATACTTTGGTGTACCTTCATAGCTAGCCATGCATTATGGAGACTTCATGCTTATCTCATTCCAGAGAACTTCTAGGACAAGCTCAACTATTTCCAACTGAAGTTGATACTAAATCCACCTTGTAGTCATAAAATCAGTTTTAGTTTTCTTTCTTTCCTTTTTTTTCCCCCCCAGTACTGGAGACTGAACTCCAGTCTCTCTACCACTGAGCAACATCCCATCCTTTTTACATTTTTATCTTGAGACAGGGTCTCAGTAAGTTACACAGGCTGCCTCTGTCCTTGAATTTATGATCCTCCTGCCTGAGCTTCCAAGGTTGCTGGGATTATAGGCAGGCATCATCACATCCAGCAACTTTATTTTATTTATTTTATTTGCAAGATTTTTATTTTATTGCAAGATTTTCAAGTTGAAAATCAGGAGCAGAAACTTTTAAACTTTTAAATATATATTTAGATTTTAACTTTTTTCTATTTTTTTTCTATAGAAGTAATATATTCTTGAAACATATCAGGCAACAGGAAGATCATAAAGAAGTGCTAATTCCACCAGGGGCCATTGTGCACACCTGTAATTCCAGTTTAGGAGGCTAAGACAGGAGGATCACAGGTGCAAGGCCAGAGGCAGCCTATACAGTTTAGTAAGATCTTGTCTTAAGAAATCAAAAAGGGGCTAGGAGTACGCCTCACTGGTGGAGCACTGGCTTATGTTCATCCCGCGGTCCTGAGAAAAAAGAAGGAAAACAAGAGCTGGTTCCCATCTTGTTCCCTTCCCAGCCCTGCTATATCATGTTTTCTAGCGGTAATCGTATTAAGTCTGATATGTGTACTTCTACCATATTTTCCTATCTATATACAAATATATATATATATATATATATATATATATATATATATATATGCACTCACAAGTCATTTAAAAAGAAACAGTATTACATGATTGGCTTTTTTTCTGCAACACACTTTCCTCACATAACAATGAAATATTTTTTTTGTTGTTGGTATAAACATAGGTCTGACTCTTTAATGATAGGAATTCTACTTTATGGCTGTTAAAAACAATGCTACAAGAAAATAATTTTACATGCATTTTAATACTTCTTTAGAAATGCACTTTCTCTAATACAGTATTAAAATTTGTGTATTTTAAACTCAGATAATTGTCACCTTGCAAAAAAGTTGTATTGAGTTATCGCTTATTGTGGACATTCTTGGTGCCCCCCTCAGATTCTCCTGTCTGGGTTGGTGCACTCATTCCCAGCTGCTGAAAGCATTAAATGATGATGGTTCACAGTTGCCCCTTTCTCCAGAGGTTTTCCTTAGATGACAGATGCTGACTTGCCTAGGAAGTTCCCTGTCTACCGTGCTCATCCCACTGAGCCCTGCCATCATTGGCCTACTGTTAGTGCTTTAAAAATGGGGCACAAAAAGATGAGGACTCTTGTCTCAAGGTGGGGCAAACTCTGAAGGTACTATTCAAGCTATAGAGCACCCCATGGGATCAAGCTAAAGCTAGGCTCCAGCTGAGTCCAAGTCCTGCATCCTTGACTAGCTCTTTCCCGTCTATTATCCCATTTCCCTCACTGAGAGTCTTCTTTCAGTGAATCACATGCAAACAAATTCCCAAACATTCTTCTACCTGCAGTGTATTGGAATACTCATTTCAACCTCATTCTGAACTGAATATTATCAATCTTTAAAATTTTTCTAATCTCATAAGTGAAAAAATGGTGGCATAGAAATTATTTACTTATTAGTTATATTGACATTTTTATTTCTTTTTATCACATTTCTTGTGAATTTTGTTCTTATTCTTTGCCTGTTTTTATGTTATTTTTGCTCCTTACTGATTTCTAGGAGCACTCTATATAATACATAACATTATTAATGTTTTAAATGTTTTCTCCTAAGCAGTTGTCTTTTTTTTTTTAACTTTGTGATCTTGGTTGTGCTACTAAATATTATGCTCTGAAAAGCCTACCCTATTTACAAATTATATATATGATTCTCCTCTACTTTTTCTGTTAATGTTTTGAGTTTTTTGTGAGTGGTGATATAAAATATAGGTAGGTGGTATTATCCTCTTACATCAACTTTTCTCTCCATACTTTTAGCTCTGGCTTTTAAACTCAGACAGTTTGGTGATTGAATCTTTGAGAAGTTCCAAGTGTACCAAAAAGTTCCCTCTGTTGGAGGATACATTGGAAACAGACTCCAGTTCTACCTGGAATGCTGTCAAAGTCCTCTACCAGCCATGCATCAAAAGTAGGAATGAGAAGTAAGTTGTGTTTTTGTTTTTTCATTCCACGTTATGTTTGAACTTCTGTTGCCATGTTGGTGTTAAGAATTAATGAATTAAAAGGCACTATGCCACTTACTAGGGCTGGTGTTTAGCTCAGTTGGTAGAGCGCAGCTCTGCAGTCTCTGAGGTCCTGAGTTCCATCCCCAGCACCACAAAAACGGGAGGACATGGCAATCCATTCCCAAGACAGTCCGGAAACAATCAGCCATTGAGGGTTGCTAAGAGTCATACCCGAGGGCACCTAACAACACTGACAACAATACCACTTCCCTACTTGAAGCTTCCAGGAGCTATGCTACTAAATATTGTGCTTTTAAATTAGATTGAATTGTTACAGATGATCCATGTAAATGTACAGAAAGCTTGCCTTTAGTGAAAATAATTGGTTGTTTTCCTATACTTTCAGCTGCCCATACATAGGGCTCCAGTGCTAAATCAGGCTTCAATAACTATGAATACTTACTGATAAGTGCTTTCTAGGTATTCACGATAGGGTGGTGGGCAAATAGTTCCTGCCTTTTAGGATTGTCATTCTAAAAGGGAAAAGTGACAATAAACAAAACCAGTAATAACAATAACAAAAATTAAAGACTAATATCACTTTTACTTTGTATCTGATACTCATCTAAGCTCATTTAAGCTTCTAGTTCACTTAAGGCTAACAACAACTGTGGAGTACATACTAGTATGAGCCTCATTTTAAAGGCAAGGACTCTGAGATGTAGGTGGTAAGTTACTCTAGTAAAAATAGAAGCAAGGGAAGGTAACTGGTAGTGAAAGGGTAGGTTTAAGAGGTCCTTTTTACATTGAAAAGTCTGGAAAGATTCTTCAGATAAGATGATATTTAAATGGAAATCTTGAAGGAAGTAAAGTGGCAAGATGTCTGAGGGAAGAGCATTCCTAGTGATGGAAACAGTAAGTATCTTCTTTGGGCAGATTGGAAGTTTATACTTGCCCTTTACTTTCAGATGGATTTGATCAAATTTGTGCTAAAAACAGAAAGATCCTATTTTTTTTTTTCTGGGAAGTAAGACGTTTAAAGGGGTTAGTGGTTTTCTTTTCTTTTTCTCCAATTTGCAAACAATAAAAATCATAAAAAGTTTAAGTATGTAGAAACATACATAAACTAAAATGTGAAAAGTTCTTCATGTCCTGCTTCATAAGTAAAAAGTGTGTTGTTTTTTCTTCCATGCCTTTTTTATTCTTTTTGCATCTTGACATATTTGTATGATATGTTTGTTTTTTATACTTAATACAAATAAAATCCTTTATTTTAGAGATTCTATATCAGTGCTTGACATTTTTGAAATGAATGTATGGTAAATTATTTAACCATTTTCCTATTATGGCTATTTGGAGTATTAATTTTGGCTGTTATAATTAGTGTTGAACTATATACTGTTGCCTGTTTGTTTTCTGATTATATGTAAGACTTTTATAAGAAAGGTTTCAAGAGGTGCAATTGTTGAGTGGAAGAGTATACATAATTAAAATTTTGATAATCTCAAATTGTTTTGTAAAATGTAAAATTGTAAAATGGTGTAACAAATTTATACTCCCACCTGAAGTTTCCTGAAATGCCCATTTTCCTGTGCTTTCACTCAGACTTCCATTTAGATTTTTGCCTACCTGATTCTAATCTAAATGAAACAGGTTCAACTGACTTTCCTTATTTTTTATTGAAACATGATTGAAAAGTATGCTTATGCGCTTTATGATTTTGAGACTTTATTTTGATCGTCTAACGTATGGTCAACTTTTAAGCTGTTCATTGATTATATTCTCTGTTGACTTGTGTTTGTATGTGTGTGTACCTTTATATGTTTAGATTTATGTTGCCAAGTTTGTTAAAATCCTTTTTAGTGATCTTTTTGAAATACTTATTTGAAATACAGGCTTTTGAGAAAGGTGTATTAAATTTACATAGCATGATTATGGAAGTCATTTTCTTCTGGTTTTTATATCACTTTTTGCATTTTATATTTGGAAGCTATGTTACTAGATACATTAATTTTGTGAGATGACAGTTAATTGCATATTTTGTCAATAAGAAATTTTACACCTTTTCCATTTGATGCTATTTTTTCTTTTTCTTTTTTCCCCTTTATTGATAAATGTTGGCAGGGAACAGAGTAATGAGGCATTTGCTATTTCCATTGTGTAACTATTACATCGCTTTTGGTTACATTTTCATCAAGTTACATAATTCACGGAACCCTTTGATTAATACATAGTAAAACTTGTATGCAATTATGGGTTATATTCTCCTGTTTTTCCCATGTATTCATAAAATTACATCATTTGAGATTATCCTCTCCCCCTTTATCACTCTACATTGTTTCTCTTCTTCCTGCCTTCCACAACCTTTGCTTCCCACCCCCACTAGTCTCCTCCCCACCTCTTCCAACTCTGCTTATATTTTCCCTTCTTAGCTAAGTCTGATTGTTCATTTTTATACATCTACATATGTATAGTTTTTTTTTCTTCCTTAAAGTATGATTTAATTCCCACATATGAGTGAGAACATAGGGTTTTCTCTTTTGGGGCCTGGGTTCATTTGCTTAAGATGATATTCTCCATTTCTATCCATTTTGCTGCAAAGAACATTATTTCATTATTTTTTATTGCTGAGTAATATCCCATTGACTACAGCTGTACCACTGTGGTGTCCAATCCCATCACATCTCAGATACTAAGCATGGTTGAGCCTAGTTAGTACCTGGATGGGAGACCACCTCAGAACAACAGGTGCTGTAGGCTTGGGAAGAGGACCCAGTAGCCTACTCCCAAAAAACAGTCAGCCACTGAAAACTCTATGAATAGCAGAGAAGCACTGAAAATAGTATTTTGCTTGTTGTACATAGGGTTGCTGTGAGTCAGACACCGACTCGATGGCACCTAAAAACAACAATAATATTCCACTGTGTATATGTACCACAATTATTTTTGTCTATTCTTCTGTTAATGAACATTTTGGTTGGTTCCATATTCTTGAGATTGTGAAGAGTACTGCATTAAATATGGAGATGCAGCTCTCCGTGGTGTGATGACTTATCACTCTTTGGATATTCCCAGGAGCAGTATAGTTGGGTCATATGACAATTCTATTCTCAGTATTCTAGGGTATCTCCATATTGACTTCCAAAGTGGTTGAGCTAATTTACAGTCCCACCAGCAGTGTAAAGCCGTTCTTTTTCTCTGCATCCTTACCAGCATTTGTTATTTTTGTTTTGTTGATCTTGGCCATTCTTACTGGACTGAGATAGAATCTCAGTGTTGTTTTGATTTGCATTTTCCTGGTGGCTAGGGATATTGAGCATTTTTTCATGTGTTTCTTGGCCCTGTGGACTTCTTCATTTGAGAACTGTCTGTTCATTTCCTTTGCCCACTTTTGTATTGGGTTATTTGTTGTCTTGGGATTTGCTTTCTTAAGTTCTTTGTATAATCTAGGATTTAGTCCTCTGTCAGATGTGTAGGGTAGAAAAATTTTCTCCCATTTAGTGGGTTCTCCTTTAACTCTGTTGGTTGTTTGCTTTTCTGAACAGAGCTTTTTAATTTCATGTAATCCCATTTGTCAATGCTTGGTGCCATTTCCTGATCAACTGGAGTCTTGTTAAGAAAATACTTTCCTATGCAGATGTATTGGAGTATGTTTCCTATCTTTCTTCTAGTAGTTTTAAGGTTTCTGGTTTTAGTTGAGGTCTCTTATCCATTTTGAATTGGCTCATGCAAATTGAGAGGTGGGTCTAATTTCAATTTTCTGCACATGGATATCTAAGTTTCTCAGCACCATTCGTTGAAGAAGCTGTCTTTTCTTCATTGAACGTCCTTAGCCCCTTTGTCCAAAATCAGGTGGCTATAGTTGTGTGGGTATATTTCTGGGTGTTCAGTTTGGTTCCATTGGTCTTCAAGCCTATTTTTGTGCCAATAACTAGCTGTTTTTGCCACTATGTCCCTGTAATGTGGTTTAAAGTCAGGTATCGTGATCCCGCCTTCGTTGTTTTCACAGCTTACAATTGTTTTGGCTATACATGGTCTTTTATCTTTCCATATGAATTTTATTATTTTTTTTCTACTTTTGCAAAGCCTATCATTGGGATTTTAATAGGGATTGCATTAAATCTGTAAATTGCTCTTGGTAATATAGCCATTTTTACATTATTGATTCTCCCAGTCCGTGAGCAGGGGTGGTCCTTCCATTTCCTAGCATCCTCTGCAGTTTCTTTCTTTAAAGTTTTGAAAGGTCTTTGGTTACATCGATTCCTGAATGTTTAATTTTTTGTGGGCTATTGTGAAAGGGATTGTTGCCTTAATTTCCTTTTCTTCCTGTTTACTATTACTGTAAAGAAGACTACTGATTTTGAAGTGTTAATTTTGTATCCTGTTACTTTGAGTCATTAGTTAATTAGCTCTAAGAGTTTTCTAGGGTAACTTTGGGGGTCCTTTAGGTAAAGAATCATGTTTTCTGTGAAAAATAGATAATTTGACCTCTTCTTTGTCTATCTGCTTATATTATTTCTCTTTTATTTCCAATTAATATTGCTGTTAATTTATTTCCAATTAATATTGCTATGTTTATTTTTAAAAAATGATTGACTTGTTACAGCTTTGTCTTAGATATATATGTCTTAGGTATATTTATTAATATGTATCTTATAAATAGCAGTTAGCTGGACATTTCAAAGCTTCAATGTGAAAGTCTGTTTTAATAGTTTAATTATTTCATAGTTTTTATTGTGATTATTGACATAGTTAGATATCATCTGCTAATGAAGAACACAACCACCTCCTCCTCCCCCTCCCTATGAATGCTTGAGCTCACCAAAGATTCAAAATGTTTACTTGAAGTTTTACAATGCTTGTTTAAAGTTTCTGTAATGCTTAAAAGTTTCTGTATAATTAAGTTTGCTCAAGTTTCAATTTCCTGACCTGGGGGGGGGCGGGGCGCTGTTCTCTGAAGAGGAACTAGGCAGGAAATTCCGAGATAAACAGATTAACTACAAAAATGTACTGGCCATAGGACATCCGGACCTAGACTGTTGAAACTATCCAGAATCCCACCCTGAAAGTATTTTTTGAATTTCTCCAACCTTGCCCAATCAGTCCCCGCCCCAACAACCCCGCCAACTTCCCACCAATCAATTCGAAACAAGTTTCCTTGTGCCCTCCCACCACCCCTTAAACTGTATAAAAACCCCAATCCCCTCTCCTTCAGGGTTACCTTCCTTCCCTTGCTAGGGAGACTCTATGGAGGGTTGACCCCGGCGCCGGAAATAAAGCCTCATGTTTATTGCGTCTATCCGAGACTCGATGTCTCTCTGGGGCCTCTCTCCTCAAAGATCCTAATTTGGGGTCCTACACTACCTTTTAGAGTCATTGCCTTCTCTGTCAAAGTAGTTCTGTAAAAAATATGCAATATTGTTTGATATCTTTTCAAAATAATTGTAAATGATTTTAATATAATTTATATATAATTTAATATGTAATTTTTTTCACTCAACATTCTCTTTCATTTCTTAATTTTAATAGTTCTTTACAACTTAGACTATAGATAATTCTTGGGTATCTGAAAATGTGCCTATTCTGTCTCTCTGACAGATCTTCAGGATTTTCTTTTATCTTTGCTTTACTGAGATTTGGTATAGATCTGTTGAAGTGAATGTTGATTTCTCCTATGTCATATCTGTTCTTAAATGTACATTATTCTCTGTCTCTGTAAGAATAATTGTTGTTGTTAGGTCCCGTTGATTTGGTATCTGACTCATAGTGACCCTACATACAACAGGGGAAACACTATTGTCAATGTTTTTCTGCTGTTCGCAGGGTTTTCAATGGCAGATTGATTTTTGGGAGTGGGTTGCCAGGTCCGTCTCCCAAGCCTACAGCCCCTGGTGTTCCCAGGCGGTCTCCCATCCAAGTACTAACCAGGCCTGACCCTGCTTAGCTTCCAAGATCTGACGGGATTGGATGCCACAGGGGTACAGCTGCAGGCGAAAGAATAATAAGTATATGTAAAGTCTTCTTTTATCTTTTTAACTTTTTTCTCTTGGATGTTAACTCTTGTTCTTTTGGAAAGGGAGGTGGAGTTTAGTACCTCTTCTTCATGGCATTGCTTTTCCCAAATATTTGGTGGTCTGACCAGAATTCCTGCACTAGGACAAAAGCTCTCCAGCAGCTGGAATCACTCTCTCCTGCTCACCCGATGGATACTTGTAAAGAGCTCAAAATACAATTTGTGTTTATACAGTGGGCCATGGAGTTCTGCAGACCTTTATATTTGATAATTACAGATCATCTGTTGGTGCATGTAGATTCTTGGTACCACAACCTGCTTTCATGTATAAGAAAATAATAACTCAAAGCCTATGCTAGTGTGGATGTGCCAGTTTGTCTGGATTCCTTTTTTTTTTTTTTTTTTTTTTTTTTTTTTTTTTTTTTTTTTTTTTTTTTTTTTTTTTTTTTTGAGACAAAGTCTTGCTATGTGAGCCCAGCTTGGCCTTGAACTTGTGTTACTCCTGTGTCTACTGACTGAGTGGTAGGATCCACTGCCATTCCTGGCTCTGGTTTGTCTTTTGGCAAATTTTGAGTATTAAGAAAAAAGAAGGAGTCATAGATCGAGTTATGGTGATGAATCTTGCATTCATTATATATAGAATCTTTACAGTCCCCTTTTTTATGGAGTACTACAAAAATTTACTGCACCTTTCCCATTATTTTCTCTTGTCTTTCTCTTGCTTTGTAGCCCAGGCTCTTGCTGTGTAGCCCAGGCTGGCCTCATACTCAGTCTTCCTGCCTCAGTCTCCCTAGTGCTAGAATTATAGCCTGCATCACCACGACCAGCTTGTCTTACTCAGCCTTAATAAATCCCTTTTCTGCCATATTTGATTAGTAGATTTTCTTTTCTTTTCTTTCCTTTTTTGCAGGACTTGGAGGTTGAACCCAAGGCCTCAAACATACTTTGCAAATGCTCTATCACTGGGCTGCAACCCTAGCCCATTTCTTATTAGTCAGGGTTTCACTAAGTTACATAGGCTGCCTCTGGCCTCAAACTCACAATCCTTCTGCCTCTGCTTTCCAAGTCTCTGGGATTATAGGTGTGCGCCACTGCACCCAGCCTTGAGCGCGCCATGGAGTCAGTGTCCAATTCATAGTGACCCTATGTACAACAGGCAAAACACTATTGTCATTGCCTCTCTGCTATTCTTAGGGTTTTCAATGGCTGATTGATTTTTTGGGGTGTGTTGCCAGGTCCTTCTCCCAAGTGTACAGTATCTGGTGTTCCCAGGCGTTCTCCCATCGAGGTACTAACCAGGCCTGACCCTGCTTAGCCTCTGAGATCTGATGGGATTGGACACCACAGTGCTATGGCTGCAGGCCAAGCCTTGATGAGTAGACTTGAAAAAAAAAAAAAAAAACTTCAGATGTCTTAGGGAGGAGTTTATGTCTAATAAATGACTTTGATTACTTTAGTTTATCTGTTATATAAAATTACTTCTGTTGTGCTTTTTTCCTGCCACTTTTTGACCCTGTGTCCCTCAAGGAAGATAGGGACTTTGCAAGTTGGGTAAACATGCTCTGAGTTATTTGTCTTGTAAGGACATTAGTGTCTTCCTTTTTGGGGCATGACTGAGCAACTCTAGACTCCCTGGCATATTTTTGACACAGGGGTGGTGCATTAACTATTTTAGTCCAATTGGCTAGAATTTTTTTCTACTGGAAGTGTGGATTGCCAGATGGTAATCTAAAAGAGGAAAATAGCAAATGTAACTATGGTTTTATTTCCTTGAGCACTCACAAAAAAAGTGGCATGCAATATTTTTAGAATGTACTTTCTTTCTAGCAATCTCTCTCAACATTTTGAAGGGTGGTGTTTTTTATCCCTTCTGTCCTTGTTCCCAACAGCATTTCACATCTTGGTGAGCACCGATGGTTTTTCACTGCTCCATGTTTTGTTTTGGCAGAATAATCTATCTTTTGTCTCACATTCTTTAGTTTGCATATCAGAGTTTAGATCCTATGCATTAACTTCTTAGCTTTGGACTCTAACTTCTGCAATTTAATTCTGCCAGTTTGTCAAATCCCCTGTGGCCTCTAATTCTATAGATTGGATGGAAATTTGACCCACAGGGGCTATTTGGCAATGTCTAGAGGCATTTTTGGTTGTTACAACATGGAGGACTACTGGTGTCAGGAAATAGACAGGGCTGCTCTCACATATCCTGTAAGAAAGGCATAGGAGAGCCCCCACAGCAAAGAAGTTCCTGGCCCAAAATGCCCATAGTGCCAAAAGTGAGACCCTGCTCTATACTATCTATTGGAATCAAGCTGTTTCTCCCTTCTCCTTCTCTGTGTTATAACCTATAATTTTCTTGAAGTTATATTTAGACCAGCAAATAAGAGAAATTCTACTATGGCATGAACTAAAATCTCTCTAACCTCACCTGTTAACTTTGTTAGAGTAAACAGAATAACTCACAAAGTATAATTTAAATGTTGATTGTCACACTTTTCTCTTTTTCTATAAGGGAAACAATCCTTTTAGCTATATACCCAGAAGTGGGTTTGCTAGATCATATGGCAGTCTTATGTTTATTTATTTTTTTTTGAGGAACATCTATACTGTTTTCCATAGCAGTTGCCGCATTTTACAGTCCTACCATCAGTGCACAAGCATTCCAATTTCTTTCTCCATATCCTTGCTAACACTTGTTATTTTGCTTATTTGATTCCAGCCATCCTAGTGCATGAGATAGGATAACTCATTGGGGGTTTGATTTGCAGTTCTCTGATGGTGATATTGAGCATCTTTTCATATGCTTATTCATTTGAATATCATCTTTGGTGAAATATCTGTTTGAGTCCTTTTTCCATTTTTTAATTGAATTATTAGATTTTTTTTTGTTGTGTTGTTGTGGTTGTTGTTGTTAGTTGCCGTCAAGTCGGTATCCAATTCATAGCCACCCTCATAGGGTTTTCAATGGCTGAGTGCTTCGGGATTACCTTGGGAGTGGATTGCCAGGTCCTTCTCCCATTTTTGTGGTGCTGGGAATTGAACTTGGGGTCTCAAGAGACTGCAGCGCAGAGCTCTACCCACTGAGCTAAATATATATTCAGGACATTAATCCCTTATTAGATATATGATTTACAGTTTTTTTTTCTCTTATTCTTTAGATTACCTTTTCACTCTGTTGATTATGTCTTTTGATGTACAAAGTTTTTAAGTTTGATGTATTTCTATTTGTCAGTTTTATTGTTGCCAACCTCTCCTTATTTTTGGTACTGTGCACTGATGTGGCAGAGACTAGCATTACCTGAAATACTTTGGAGATAAACTTAGATGATTTTGTCTGGATTTAAAGGAAGTTATTCTTTTGGTTGTTAAAAACATAAAACAAAGTGAATATTAATTTATGATCATTTTATGTCCAGCAAACTGTCTGAAAACCTATTATCTAATAATTATGTAACTACTAAAACACATAGTGTTTGAAATGTGTTAATATGATGCTAGAATAAGTGAATGCATGAATTAATGAAGTGAATGAATGAATTGAAAAGTGTCATCAAGCTTTAAAGAGCACTGTATTAAGCCATCTGAAGGAAGTATTTATTTTACTTCCCACGTAGGAATTACAGGGTGACATTTTCAGGGTACAATTAGGTACATTGACTTTGCAGAATAAGATAAACTTAAACTTCAGATATGAATGTCTACTTCTTATATCTTGCATATGGAGAAATTGAGAACCAGAGGGAGAAATAGCTTCCATCAGTCAATTTGTCAGAGATAGAGTCAGAGTTCCAAATTCAGTTCTTTTTTCATTATATATTTTCTCACCATAAAATTTTAGAAGATCTAAAGATGCCACTATAACTAGGACTTTTTCTCAAGAAAAATCACCTGGTAGTTTAGAGGGTATCAGCACTTTGATAACTCTCTCAAATATACTGTTTACTATCCTGTATTCAGTGAATTCTTAATATGTAACATCAAGAACAGAAACTACCGATTTATAGTGTGTTCATAGATTATTTTTATAGGTCTGAAATTAAGGAAACAAATGTTGATTTTTCCCCCCAGAGGTCCAGTGTCTTGGCTTTTTTAAACAGGAATCTATTGAATGGAACTTAATCCAAAAATACAGAAAAATAGTCCGGTACATACTAGAAAATACAAAAGTTTCTTTGGAAATTACTTTCACATGTTTGTCTGCTAGTCACCAAAATCTGTAGGCCCCATTCTTCATTATTGAACAAGTTTAGCTCATACTTCTTCATTTGTAATTAGAAAAATGCCTTCTTTGGATTGTGTAAGTACAGTGGACTACACTGCAACTTATTTTATTTGGAATTCTTATTCTGTCCTTGAATACATTTGTGATCATTGAAGAAAAGAAATAAGACCATGGCATGTAATAAAAGTGAGCTTTTCCCCTAGAGTCCAGCCTTCCTGTGGAAAGCTCCTTTCTTTGGGATTGCTTCCTAGGAGAGAATCTGGTTTCCTTATTCTGATGGAAGAATGTGAGACAAGTATAGTCATGATTTGTGAGGGTATAAATGGGGAGGGGATTGGGATTGGGTAGAGGAAGTAAGTATGGGAAATACTTCCTTCCCTCTTTTGTTTTCTAATTATATGTGAGGGCTGGGATTTAGCTCCATTGGTAGAGCGCCACTCTGTAGTCTCTGAGATCCTGGGTTTGATTCCCAGCACCGCAAAAATGAGAGAAGGATGTAGCAATCCATTCCCAAGGCAATCCCAAAACAATCAGTCATTGAAAACTCTATGAGGGGCACTATGAGTCAGACAGGATTCCATGGTAACAACAATTATATATGAGGTATTTCTGAGTCAGACCTGAAGTAGTTGTCTTAACCTTTTACATAAAAAAGATTTGAGTATTTTTTTCCTCTTTTTAAATTACCTCCTACTATACTTGATATGGGCTGGGATTTAGCTCGGTTGGTACAGCGCTGCTCTGTAGTCTCTGAAGTCCCGAGTTCAATTCCCAGCACCGCACAAACGGGAGAAGGAACCTGGCAATCCACTCCCAAGGCAATCCTGAAACAGCCATTGAAAACCCTATGAGGGTCGCTATGAGTCAGATACTGACTCGACGGCACCTAACAACAACAACAACAACAACAACATACTTGATATGGGAGAAGGATGTGGCAATCCATTCCTGACGCAATCCTGAAACAATCAGCCATTGAAAACCCTAGAAGGGTTGCTATGAGTCGGACACGACTTGACGGCACCTAACAACAACAACATACTTGATATGCCTGCCGCCATACCATTGTGGCGTCCGATCCTGTCAGATGTCAGAAGCTAAGCAGGGTCGGGCCTGGTTAGTACTTGGAGACTGCCTGGAACGCCAGGTGCTATAGGCTTGGGAGAAGGACCAGGCAACCCACTTCCAAAAAACAATCAGCCATTGAAAACCCTATGAATAGCAGAGAGGCATTGACAATAGTGTTTCTCCTGTTGTACCTAGAGTTGATATGAGTCAGACACTGACTTGAAGGCGCCTAACAACAACATCAGCACACTTGGTATTGTGATTCCAAAACAAGAGAACAGAGATTTCTGCCATAAAGAAACTTCACAGTAATGTTAAGGCAATGTGATAAATATATTTTGTGTGTGTGTGTGTGTGTGTGTGTCTTTGTCTGTGTATCTGTGTGTGTGTGTGTCTGTGTGTGCGCGCACACATGCATTCAAATGACCAGAGTCTACATAATGCTAATGTCTTAGCCTGTTCATGCTGCTGTGACAAAGTACCTGAGATGGGGTAATTTACGAGCATGAGAAATTTATTTCTCACAATTTTAGGGGTAGTAAATCTTAATACCAAAGTACCAGCAAGTACCATGCCTAGTGAGGGCCCACATAGACTCTGCTTCCAAGATGCCATCTTGTAGCTGCTTTGATGTGGCATGATAAATTCTGTGTGCTCACATGGTAGAAGAAAAGGAAAGGCAAAATAGCCTAGCTAGTAGCCTTTAGTCCTTTTATAAGACCATGAGGCAGAACCCTCGTGGCCCAACCACCTCCTAACGGCCCACCACTTAATACCTTTTTTTATTTTTTATTTTTTATTTTTTTTTGCTGTGAGGATTGAGTTTCAATATGAATTTTGAAGGGGCATGAACATTCAAACCATAGCAGGTAAGGAATAGATTTATGTAGAGAATAGTATTTGTTACTTAAAATAAAGAAAACAAAATGCAAGGTAAAAGGTTCTCCCTTCCAACCCCTTCTACTCTACCTGTTCTATAATAAAAGCAGGAAAGGGCTGGACAAGGAAAATGTGCACGTGGTTAGATAGAGAGGCCTCCAGTTGGCTGCAGCTGATAGAGGAGTATGTGGCTTCTAGAGGAGGTACAGGGAGGGTGAGAGGTAATCATCTACTTACAGAGATGCTCCTATTTGTCTGTTTAGAATATTGGCCTCTCCTCAAAATACTTTGTTGAAGAAATAGCCTACAGCTGAAATTGACTTTGAGAACTACTGTGTTCCATGATATGCACTTCACCAGACTGTACTTTCATTCACTATGTCATGGCAAAGTTATAACTTACAAAACAACCACATTGAGGTTCTAATTGTTAGAATGAGTTCCCCTTTATTTTACTGAAATCTGTCTCCAAGAAACTCTCATCTAGAGTTACCAAAAACTAATCTGCTGATTCTTAAATGTGACAGCTCTTTAAATATTCAGATAACCTGACACTCTCTCTTAGTTATTTTTTGCTAGCCAGACATCCCTGGATGGAAGTCTTCAAGCTTCCCTTTTCTTGAAGTCTCTTTTTTTTCCTGGGTTACTTTTCTATTACCATCTTGTTTGCTGTGAGAAGATGTTGCTCTAGCATCTTGTCAGCTTCACATAGATGGAGGGGGGATTTGAAAGAAGCTAGAGGTAAGAATACATCCTATAAAACTATTGTCGATAATTTTGATGTAAAGAAAAGAGCCTGTGGTGGAACTAGACAGGAGAGGGTAGATTTCAAGAATCCATCAAATTTGGACACTAAGAAAGGTTTTCAAATTCAGGTTTTTCATTCATTCATTTATTAATTCATCACATATTGACTAATAATATTGAGTAAAAAAGACCTAATATCATGTATCATTGACATTATTATAGTCTATTTGGAAAGACAAATAAATGCATAATTTGCAACATGATTGTCTGTGAAAGGAAGGAGAGAGATGAAAGGGATAGGAGCTGGCCAAATATAGGCAGGTGGAATTAAACCTCCTTGAGTCTATAGAAAGCAAATAGGGAGGCTCCTGATGACAGGAAGTTGATTGCACAAGAGAAAGAAAGGATAACTGATAAGGGAGAATTCTAGGAGAAGATCTAAGGGGCTGGTATCTCAAGCTCTATGGAGCAACTAGCCTTGGGAGAAGCAATGGCCTCCCTTTTGTAACATAAGGGAAGGAGATCACGATTGGAGTGGATGGAATCAGTTTGTGTATTAGGTTTTGGGAAGATAAAAGACTTGTCCTCTGAAGGTTTCTATTTTATCTATAAAATTGGTGAGGGTAATGGATAGTTAGACCTTTGAGAATAATGGAGGAGATTTAAAATTATCATTTGGAGAGGAGATGAGATGATCAAGGTGTGTGAGACTGGTAGGCATTTCTCATTGCTCATATGAGGTTTGTGATCATCCATTTATAATGATGTTAATCTTTCTTACAGGGTGACTTTCTCCAGCTTATCATCATCTACTGAGTGCATGCACATAGCTGGGTTCATCCAGGTGAAACTGTTGTCATCTCCTTGCAAAGAGTATTGGTTGCTCTTGTGTTGTTAAAATGTTTGGACTGCAGGAAATGGATTGTAGCTTCTAATCACTTACTGAAATTTAGCTGTGGCTTAAGAGAAAGCTTTAAATTGTGTATTGAAATTTCTCAAAATGCTATTATTAAAAATACTAAAGATTTTTAATGAGAAATTATATCTTTTAAAAATATACTAAGGAAAACTCCAGGCCCTTAATGGAGTTTTAGCAGCTATTCAAATGTATGCCTCAAGTTAAATTTCTTCAGGATTTTCCATATGATTTTTGAAATCCCCTTTTGTATATATTGGGCATATATGGAATAATGAGCATAAAGAAAAAGATGTATAATCTTTAGTGTCTGCCAGAATTTTACTGTGACTTTTGTCATGTAAAGCAATTGCAATGTTCCTGGTTTTTCTGCTTTTTATTCTGCTTTTATCCCAGACATTGGTGATGAAAAGTGAACTTTGAGTTCTAAGTCTGGCTGGAGTAGAGGGAAAGTCAGTTTTTTCAGTATCACTTGGGAAGTTCTTTTTATCCAGATGACTATAAGAGCCCTCCAGGTGCAGGCACCTCTGCTGAAAACCTCAATATACTGGACATTTCATTATTGGTGTTTCCATGTTAAGCCTGGATGCTACTGTAGCATCCATTATGGGAGTAAGTGTCTGTTTTAGGCATTGAGGCCGGGCTTCAGGCCAAAAGCCTCTAGCAATATTGCTGCCCCCAAGAGAAATGGGCTGGAGCATGGCACCACATTCACTGCCAGAACCTTACTGTTGCCATTTTCTCTCCATGTTGGAGAAAAATTCTCTCTCCAACTTAAAAAAAAAAAAAAAAAATCTGCTTTTCCTAATTCCTCAGGTAAATGATAAAGACACTTTCCTTGTAAAATAATTTCATAGTCATAGGGCCAAGCTCAAATCCCCTTGACTACCATCTGCAACTCTAATCCCTCTAAATAAGTTACCACTGTAACCAGGTTATTGTGTATCTTGCCAAACCTTTATCTAAACATGTAAATGTATTTATATATGCCCTTAGAAGTAAATATAGAAATATTTTGTGCTTTCTTTTTCTTTGTCAGCATAAATAATACATGGCATAATATATGTTTCCAGTTTGCTATTTGCAAACAGAAATATGTATTTGGTACATGTAAATGTATCTCATTTTAAAATTGCTATATGGTATTCCATAATGTAGATATTTCATGACTTGGACATTTCATTAAAATTATTTAAAATTTTTCTCTGATACTAATAATTCTGCAGTGAAAACCCTTGTGCATAACCTCTTTGTGCATCTCTGCAAGAATTTCTTTAAAGTAGATGGAAAGAAGTGGAGTTGCTATTCTTAGGGCATATTTATATTAAAAATTTTTAAATAACCTTTTTATTTTGGAGCAATTTTAGATTTACAGAAAAGTTATAAAGATAATGCAAATTGTTCCCACAAACCCCACACTTGGTTTTAGTTTCTCTCATGTTTTCATCTTATATTACTGTGGCAACTTTGTCAAAACTAAGAAGCCAACATTGGTACATTGATATTAACTGCATTCTAGATTTTATTCAGATTTTAGCAGGTCTTCCACTGGTGAAGTATTTATTTAATAAAAACCCTTGTATATTTGTTTCATATGATCTAATTTTTTGGATTATAATCCAATATAGTCCTGCTAATTTTGTTATTTTTTATTTATTCATTTTGTTACTCAGATTGGCCCAGCTTTGGCTATTTTGGAGCTGTTTCAGGCTAGCTTCCATGTCCTTTTGACATATACCTATACCTCAAATTTTGAACATCTCCTTACTTCCTGATATCTCCTGAGTCTAGAATCAGCCATACAAAAAGCCCTAATTCTTTGGACAGGAGAATAGCAGGGCTCTTTATACTGATATTTTCTATTTTAATAGGTATTGTCTAGTTGTTCTCCTAGGAGCCATTCAGGTTGGCACTTTTATCCTCCTCATACCTGTTCCAGTACTTGATACTGTCAAGGTTACTAATTTTGGCCAATCAAATAGAATTACATCTTTTTAAAAAATGACTTTCTTTGATTGCTACTGTGGTTGAACAACTTTATGTTTATTAGACGTTTGAGCTTCCTTTTCTAGAATAACTTATTCATATTCCTTTGAGTATTTAAACTACTGTGTGTGTGTGTGTGTGTGTGTGTGTGTGTGTGAGAGAGAGAGAGAGAGAGAGAGAGAGAGAGAGAGATGGGGTAGGGAGGAGTCTCTCTGCCTGTGTGTCTTTGGTATTAGAAATTCTTATAGATTGTGAATATTAATTGCTTATCTAATAGTGAATTTTAACACCTTTTTCACCCTGTAAATCACTTTTAAACTTTGTTCTTTTTGACATGGAAGTTTTAAATTTTAGTCCTTTCAAAATTAAAATTGAAATTAAAAGCTTTTGCTTTTTAGTCTTGCTTAAGGAGATCTTTCTAGAATGTCTACATATATTTTATTTTGATCATTTACTGAAACTGCCAATTCTAAGATTTCAAGTGAACACCTGTTCACCAAAATCATTTGCTTTTTATTAATCTATTGTATTCCGTATCATTCACTATTTCCTCTTGAAGTGTTTGCCTTGGTATTCTCCTGGTTTCTTTCTGCCATCTGGCCTCTTTCCTCTTTTTTTCCTTATACCATTTCTACTTTCTCCTATAGCCCACTAGCAGAGCTCTGCCTCTTTGCTAATCTGTTTTGTTCTTGTAATAGAAACTTAATTTCTGTTGAGAAAAATCTTTTGAGTCTACGCTTCCAGTCCTACCTTTCACACAAGTTCTTTGCTTGCATCTCCATCTCATTTCTATATTGTCTGTGCTGGGTATCAGACTTCTCAAATTCATTATGCTCAAGGTAGAAGAAATTCATTAACATTCCTGGTGAACATATGTTTTACCTTATTTGTAACTGTATGAACAGCTTCATGATTCTAGTCACTTGGGCTCAAAATCTAAGGTTGGCTTTTGTTTCCCACTTTCCCCACATCCACCCAGTTATGAAGTCATGTTCATTCTACCTGTATAATCTCCTCTATAGTCTCTCCTATTCTTTCTCTTCATCATTGCATCAGCCTAGTTCAAGTGTTTATCATTCTTTTTTAATATGTATATTTTATTTTCATGTATTAATTTTACAGAATAATGGGTTTCATTGTGAGATTTTCATTCTGTTTGTTACTCTCATGTAGTATTTATTTGTATCTCTTCAACCTATCTAGACTCTATAACCCAGGCTATATTCTGCAGCCAGTATGGCCATCACATCATATTCCCTGCTTCATTTTGCCTACCCAAAAGCTTTTATTTTCTTGGATCACTATTTGAGGTCTTATACAGCCTAGCTCCAATTTAATACCACAAACCCTGCTTTCTCTTGTGCTTGTCATATAGTTTGTCATGGTCAATCAGAATGGAATTCTGCAACTTCTGAAATATTCATTCATCTATGCAGGTTATATATAGTTCAATGTATTTGTTAATACTATATAATTACTTATAACACTACTTTTCATTTCAATAAGTATCCTTATCATTTTTGTAATATTTCTAGAAGAAACAGATTGATAAAGAAATTGGTACCTTTGGTTATAAGTATCATTGCATGGCTAAGGCCTTCATTGGGCTAGGGTTTAGTTCAGTTGGTCAAGTGCTGCTCTGCACTCTCTCAGGCTTTGAGTTCAATCCCCTGGGCCACAAAAATGGAAGAAGGATGTTGCAATCCACTCCCAAAGCAATCCTGAAACAGTCAGCCATTGAAAACCCTGTGGATAGTAAAGAAACACTGACAATGCATTACACAGTCCCAGGGAGTATCTCATTCTGTTGCACATAGGGATGCTATGAGTTGAACCTGACTTGATGGTCATCTAATGACAACAATAAAGTCTTCATTAGCAGACATAAAATCTTTTCAATGGTCTATGCCTAATCAATTATTCCTTATAACTTTTGGAATTGTATAAAAATAAGTGCATAGAGGCTAGGAGCCATAGTTACTTGCCCACTGAGGCATAGCTGAGCTATAGTAGACTTACAATTAAAGAATAGGTCTATCTTCAGAATCCTTGGTTCTGTCAACTACATGTCCTTTTTGTGTCAGTATTTAAAGACTACATCTGAAACTACTGTCTGTGGAACAGAAATAATGGAATTAGATTTGGATCCCTTAGTGGAACTGGAGCTCCTTTTGGACTCTTTGGGTTTATACTATCAATATTTCTGTTCACCCCTACTCTTTTTAGCTACCTAATGAAACCTAAACTTAGCTATTCCTTCTAAACCTAATTTCACTATCTACTCTTCTCCCTACCTAATTTGCAAAAACCAGTCTTAACTGGCTGCTTCCAAGTTCATCTTAGTTTATTGCCATATTTCCACATACCCATGGACAGCTTCAAATTATCTTGACCCTTTTTGGGCTGACCCCCTTCACTCTCTTCCACATTTGATTCACCTATTGAGATTCATTGCAAAGACTTTATATATTTATTATTTTCCATATGGTTGGTATTGAGCTTTCCTTTATGTCCCTTTGATTTGGTTTCTCTGGATTGAATCCCACTAATTACTTGTAAACTCACCTCACCCTCTTTCTAGTCATTTCTTAGTCACTGTATAACTTCCCACCCACTTATCTTACCAGCAACTTTAACCTCTTTGATGAAATCAACTGTTTAAAAACTACAGCAACAAAAAAGAACTTTAGAGTAGAGAAATTGTTGTTGATGTTAGATGCCCTTGAGTCAGGTCCAACTCATAGCTACCCTAAGTACAACAGAGTGAAACACTACCCAACACTGTGCCATGCCCGGGATTATGTCAGTGCTTCTGCTAGCCATAGGGTTTTCAATGGCTGATTGTTTTGTGAGTGGGCTGCCAGGTCCTTCTTCCAAGCCTACACCACCCAGTATTTCCAGGCAGTCTCCCATTCAACAACTAAACAGGCCTGCCCCCTGCGTAGCTTCTAAGATCTGATGGGATCAGATGCCAGGGTGGAAGGGCTGTAGATATTCTGTTCTTAGCAAAATTCTTAACCAAACAGTTCTTCAGATGGCTAGTAATATATTGAAATTATTAGTTCATTTTACATTTAACTCAGCAATAGTGTTCTAGAAGAGTGGAATAAGCCTAGGACAGTTCTACTTTCTAATGGGAAAAGATTGCCATGGGGCTTCATGATGTGGTAGAATTGTATTTCTTAAATGTGATAATTAATGTGGAGACTTTGGGACTCTGAAATAAGACAGTTGAAGGAATAATCCCTCCATCTGTACTTGGAGGTGATTGTTAGGGTATTTCATATTGAGGTGACCTGAAACAATTGGGCCCGCTTATAAATTGCTGAAGAGCTTTTGGCCTTTTGCAGTGGGGAAAGCATGAACCTGGAGATAGACATGGAACAGTCCCAGATTTTCCATTGAAGGTAGTTAGGGCCAAGCTAAATTGTAACCTCCTCTCTGGGCCATAATTCTCAACATTGTACAATGTCATGACTTGAGATATTTACAAGCATTTTAAAGAGTGTCATTTGCCTTATGAACTGAACTAAATGTTTAGGTTTTTTTGTTTTTTTGTTTTTTTCCTAGCAGCATGTATTTAATGAATCTATTGCTTATCCTCAGATTGAGTTCAAAAGAAAATTCACTTATACTTTTTGTGTGTGCACCTTTCTGGTTAGAAGTGTGGAAGATAAAAATATAAATAAGACAATTCTTATTTCCAGAATATAATATTTTATCTTAGAAATTGACAAATTACATAAGAGGGCTCTAAGGTACACATGCTATATACTGTGACAAACACAAAGGACTTTCTGATTAATTCTAATTAAAGAAAGCTTCTGGTAGAAAGTAGTACTTGATCTGAGGACTGAAAGATAGAAAGATACTGGGACAGAAGGTCAAAGAGATGACAGCTTGAGTGAAGGTGCAAAGATGGGAATTGGAGGATATATTTCCTAGACTATATTTCAAAAGATGTTAATAGGTGTGTACAAGTGAGACAGAAAAAGAGTTGCCATGTCAAATGATATTAACTGAGATTATCCTTATAAAATGTTGTTAATGTACAACAATTGTTGCCTATTTTTATCACTTTTGTCATTGAATGAATTGTGAATGTGGGCTTGATGGAATCGTTACAGATATTTTTACTGCTATACTTTTCAGTACCTTAATAGTCTAAAGTTCAATGTGAATTTCAAGGAGGAATATGTAATACATAGTACTTTGGAATCTTGTATGATCATGGAACCCTTTTTCATGGGAACACTAGGTCCAAAAAATTGACTTTTGAGAAATTGCACAAGATCAGGTATATCAGTGGATCACAGTAAATATAGCAAGCGATATTTCCCTGATATTAATTGAATCAAAGTTGAAAAATAAGAGTTTAAGGGAGAAGGAAATTGGAGAACATATATTTACAAAGGGAAGCCACTTTCTGCATTGACAGGCAGGTGTCAGTATATGCCAGGTATAGCTTGGTTACAGTTTAGCAAGGGGAATGGATTGGAGCAGGGTAATCATATGTTGGTAATTTCTAAGAGTACCTATTCTTCAAAGGAAAGAAATTTATATTTATAAATTTAAAACTTTTAAATTGATTTAAAATTTAAAATGAGCCTTCTCCCACTGGACAGATATAAGGTACAAGGTTTGCGTATTTATTGTTTTATTTATGCATTCAACTAATCACCACTGTGTAAGGTATGCATTGGTGAATAAAAACTATAAAAGTCTCACTCTTGAATAACATATAGTCTTTTAATGGGACTTTCTATACCTAGTATGATGTATCTTGCAAACCATCATTACTTATTTGGTGACTACATGAGAAATAACCAAATTGCAAAGTTAGTTCTTAGTAATAGACTCAAATAAAAATGAGATCAGTTTATAATACTATGGTTTATAATACTAACTATGCCAAACAGTATCACTATGCATATCAGCTTCTCATGTTGAACTATGTCCAATATTGTTGTTGTTAAGTGCCACTGAGTTGGGTCTGACTCATAGTAACCCCTATAGGGTTTTCATTGGCTGATGTTTTGGGATTGCTTCTCGAGTAGACTGTTATATCCTTCTCCCATTTTTGTGGTCCTGGGGATTGAACCCAGGTCCTCAGAGAGTGCAGAGTAGTGCTCTACCAACTGAGCTAAACCCTAACCCATATCCAATATGCTGGGTTATAAATAGAAATAAATTGGCTGTTGTGAAATTACAACTATTGGATCTGTTATCAAAGTACACATGTACATTCAAGTGTAACTCATAATGTCCACATCCCAAAGAGGAAGGAAAAGATAGAGTTAACTAAAGCTATCCAAAAGCTATCATCGGCTTCTAGCTCACATTTCCATTTGAAAATTCAGCTTTTTCTACCTTATCGGGGCTGGGATTTAGCTCAGTGGGTAGAGCGCTGTGCTGCAGTCTCTGATGTCCCGAGTTCAATTCCCAGCACCACAAAAATGGGAGAAGGGCCTGGCAATCCACTCCCAAGGCAATCCTGAAACACTCAGCCATTGAAAACCCTATGAGGGTCGCTATGAGTCGGATACCGACTTGACGGCACCTAACAACAACAACAACAACAACAACAACAACCCTTCTTTCCCTAAAGAATGCAAATATCTTTACAGACATGGGCTAACTTCAGAGCCCACCTCTAAACTTGGAGTCATGACCTATAAATGTTGGACATCTTGGAGTACTTATATAAGTTTTCTGTGCATGTTTGCCCTCAAACCTATTGAGACAAATATATATATAATAAATTTTAACTTATAAGTCTTTGTTACATGGAGACCCTAAGTTTTTATTGATGCACTACGTACTTTTTCAGGTGACGCTAATTAATGCTAATGTGACTTGTACATGTAATTCTCTGCCACCATATTGATTATGCCTGGCAGCTCTGCCTCCAGAGGCTGTATACTTGGCAGGTTTATAGACATACAGAGCCTGAATAAGAAAACCTTAAGGGAAATTTCCAAAAGTTGGGAATTCAGGAAAGGTTTGGGGGAAGGCAAAGTTTTTTTCGGTCCATTTGGAAAGCAGATCTTAACTGGCTAGAGATTGCTATGCTTACTTTGTTCTTTTTTTTTTTTAATTTTCAAAATGATAAATCTCTCTTATCAACAAAATTTATCCTTTTTTCCCCTTATTCATTAAGACTTTCTTTAGCCAAAATGTGGAGGAGGACAACATATTCTTAAACAGTATGAGCATACCTCATGAATTGTTATCTATTCTTTAGTTTTTAATTTAGATCATTTGTGACAGATAACTAAAGATTCTATTTATATAATTCTAAAAATTGCTTGCTATAAAATTCACAGGAATATTATGAGAAAAACCACCTGATCCCTCTGTAACTCACTGTATTAATGAGTCAGTGCCAGATATTTATTAATAAGTACGGTGCTAGAAACAGTGAGGGATTCCTGACAGATTAGATGTAATCTTGCCTTCTTGGTATCATTCAGTTGCTTGAAGGCATGCAGTGGTTTTAAAATCTGTTCACGTACTCTCCAATGTTCCTTTTAAGAGGTGGAGCTTAATTCTCTTTTGAGCATGGGATGGACTTAGTGACTACTTTTCACAAGTAAAACAGCCATCTAATAGTGAATTCTGAGAGTAAGTCATAAAAGCACAGTGGATTCCTTGCTCTGTGTCTTGGATCACTTGTTCTGTAGAAATTCAGCTGCCAGCATGAGACAAATTGGGCTGTGGAGATACCATGTGGTGAGGAACTGAGGCTCTTGCCAAAAGCATAATCAGTGTCCCATCTTGGAAGCAGAACCCCTAACTCCTATTTGGCCTCGGGGTGCCTTTCCCCCGCTGACATCTTGACTGTAATCTTTTCAGAAACACTGAACAAGAGCAACCCAGCTAAGTTGTCTACATATTTCTGCCTTTGTAATTTTATTGAAACCAGACACACCCATCTATATACAGATTGCATTTGCCATACAACAGCAGTTGAGTACTTGTGACAGATGTCCTACAAACAGTAAAATATTTACTATCTGACCTTCTATGAAAGAGTCTGCTGACCTTTATTTCTGAATGTTGAGATGAGGTTGGCATTCTTGTGACATAAAAGTTGTAGCTAAAATGCATCTTTCTAACTGATGGGTGAATACACTTCATGCCATGTAGCAGACTGTCTTACAGCTACGTAAATGCATTAACATTTACTCCCCAAACCCCATTGGAGTAATTGCCTTCCTGGTCTAAGGAAGTGGCTATCTGGACAGCCTCCTAGAGAAATGAGATTTGTGGAGCAGAGGGCAAGGGTTAATGATGCTGGATCAGAGGGGAACGCTCAGGGCCCTTGAACTGCTAACAGTGGTTCTTCAGCCATAGGGATGTAAGTAGGAGAGGTCTGCTGGTATTTGTTACTATAGAGGAGCTCTTGCTTCCTCTGTATGTTTCTATTTGACAGTTTTCTTTTCTGCCTGAAGAATATTGTAAACCTCATGCATAAATGATGCTTGCATTATTTTGAAAGATGCTTGAGTGCTGGATTCTAGGCTATTTCCTTTTTAATTCTACTTTTGCATAATATTAATGAAGAATAAATTTTGCACCTTCCCCCTCCCAAAACCTAAACAAAACCGTAGTGCATGAAGTTCATTCTTCTGCTTACTAGAATTTTATTTTGTTTGTTTTAAACACCTTTACTGAGATATAAGTTACATACCATAATATTTACCCTTTGGTTTTTTCATTTTTATCAGGAAGTTAATGGGGTTCCATCACACTGGACTATGGGAGTATGGATTTTGCCCTGCTCCTTAGAGAGCCATGGGCTTGTTGGGACCCAGCCACTCTAAAGAGGCTTATCTTAGACACATGTTCTGGGGCTGCTGGCACTCTGAGAGGGCATCTTGTCACTAAGAGTTACTAATTGATTCTTACATGTAAAACAGTAGTCATTTTGCTGTTGGGCTTAATTCTGGGCCTTGAGATCTGATTCTGTTTTCGTTTTGCAGTTAATCTGTTAACAGGTGATTGTGCTTTGTATTTTAGGTTCCAATGTGCTAAACATTTATCTTTTAATATCTTGTACATTTATCATGCTTGGTTTCTTTTAAGTACTTGGGGTTGTACCCAGGGCCTTGCACATACTTTGCAAGTGCTCTTCCACTGCACTGCACCTCCACCCATTTTTTATTTTTTATTTTGAGACAAGGCCTCACTAAGTTACACAAGCTGCCTCTGTTCTCGAACATGCAATTCTCCTGCCTCCTGGGTTGCTAGAATTGCAGACATGAGCCATTGTGCCCTGCTTATTTATCACACTTTAATAATAGCTATTTAGAAAAAGGCTAGGAATGAAATGGCACGAAGTGGATCATGTTTGTGTTTTATACAGTACTCCATGGTATTTCTGCTAACTGTAAATGACTACCCAAGTGTTTCACCTCAAACCCGATGTCTGATTTATATCTCATGTGAGCCATGGTTAATGTCCTCAGCAGGGAGAAGCAATGACCAAGTTCATGCATCTGGTTTCACAGTTATTTGTTCAAAAGTTCTGTCTCTATTGCTGGTTATGTCAGTGAAAGAAAATTTGTTTTCTCACATTTTGTATTTCTCCGGGGAGGGTGACAGTCTCTCAGAGTACTTTTTTCTGATTCCTCAGAGTTTTATCAAAGCCTATAATGTAATTAATTTACTTTTGTTACGAACTGTTTTAAATTTACAGAAGAATTAGAGAGGAATGCAATGAACATCCATTTTCTTACTCCCTAGCATTTAAGAAGCCATACTATATTGCCCTATTTGTTATAACACAATTAGATAGATTGTTGTTGTTAGATGCCATCAAGTCAGGTCTGACTCATAGTGTCCCTATGTACAAGAAAATGAAATATTGCCCAATACTGTGCCATGCCCAGCACTGTGTCAGTACTTCTCTGCTATTCATAGGGTTTTCAATGGATGATTGTTTCAGGAATGGGCTATCAAGTCCTTATTCCATTCTTGTGGTGTTGGGGACTGAACTTGGGGCCTCAGTAGTGCAAAGCAGCCCTCTACCAACTGAGCTAAACTCCAGCTCCAATTAGATAGATAGGTAGAGATGATTTTTTCAAATCAAGCATTATCACAGTCAAACTTCTTCTGAATTCATTCCCTTTTATCTTATCCCAGAATATCTGTGGTATCTGGAATTTGGTGTTCATCATTGCCATACATTTTTTCATAAATAATATACTGTTGGCCATGTGAACTTTTATTAGATATGAATACTTTTTTACTTTTACTAAACATGGATGCTAAAATTACAGACTATTAGCTCATGTGCTTATAAATGCCCTATAAGTTGTATTTGGTATGTATTCTTGGACAATTTGCTTTTTTCACTTAACATTATAACTTTAAGACTTTCCATGCTAGTATATGTAGTTTATTCATTATTTCAATTGTTAGATAAAATATTCATATGTCAAAATACACCACAACTCATTTACTAGAGGAAAGTTGTTTTAGTTTTTGCATTATAAATTATGCAGCCATGAGTATTCTTATGTCCTGTCTCTTTTGAACATGTGTGGGCTTTTTTTCTTCTGAGAGGCCATGTACATGTCATTTAATCTCTTGAACTTCAGTTTGATTGTCTGTAAAGTGGACATAATGAAACCCCAGTTTGTAGTGTTATTGTGAAGACTAAATGAATTGATATATATGAAAGATTTGTATATTATATAAAGTTATGCAAGTTTCATTAGTCATCACTGATGAAGAAGATCATGATAAGTTACATTTTAATGAATGGTCACTAAGTTGCAAAACAGCCTGCAGCCCTACCACTGTGGCGATCCCATCAGATTTCAGGAGCTAAACAGAGCGAACCTGGTTAGTACTTGGATAGGAGACCCCCTGGGAACACCAGTTGCTGTAGGCTTGGGAGAAGGACTCAACAACCACCTCCCCAAAAAGCAAATAGCCATTGAAAACCCTGTGAATAACAGAGAAGCACTGACAATAGTGTTTCACCTATTGTACGTAGAGTTGCTATGAGTGGGACACTGACTTGACAGCACCTAACAACAACAACAAGAAGTTGAAAAACAAAACTAGACTGGTAGGGAAGCTCATCCATTTAATATGAATCATTGTTGAAGGAAATGTGGAATGATTGGTTTAGAGAAAAATCAAGAGACAATGTTGATGTTTTCAGATATTTTCTAAAGGGCTCTCATGAAGAGTAGATTTCACTGTAAACATCTTCCTTGTAGTAAGATTCTCTGTTACTTGAATTTTTCAAGCAAAGACCAGACAGCTATGTGTTAGGAATATTGCAGAGTGGGTTAAATTCCCCCTCGAGTGAATTTCTACTCTGGGGTTCCTATCATTGAAATCTAACACATTTTCAGAGTTAGGTAGAAATTACTGGTTAGTGACTCGAAGGTCAGAGAAGCATTGATGATGATGGTCTTGTAATGGGATAACAATCACATAAAATGATCTGTAAGCTGATTTTTAAGACAATTGATTTTGCAAATTTTCATTAAGCACTTAATGTGAAATGATGAGTAGGCACTGAGGCATTTTTAAAACTCCATCTCTGGCCTTCCATTGTTTGAATGTAAGGTTCTGTTGTGTTTTTAACCATCCTCTCACCTGTAAAATATACTGTGTCAATCTTGATCTTCCCAAGTCTTGTAAGGGAAGTGGTAAAATGTTAACGTTGCCCATTACACATGTTTGTGTTATTCCAACTAATTTGGTTTCCAATTTTTTTGGAACTTTCCTGCATAGACTAATTCTCCAGGGTAGTGTCAAAATATGTTGAAATGGCCTCCTTAAAAAGGAGGGGGGGAATAGATCACCTAGTACAAAATATGTTTTTGCATCCTAGTCTCTGAGGATAAAATTTGTAATTAGATGAGTAATGTATCGGAACGTTAATGCTTTTTAAACCCATGGATGGGTGTGTTTGTATGTATTTTGTGCATTTAAAATTAAGATTTTTGTTTGAATAGTGTCTTTTGTTGGGTGTACGTCATGGTGATTTATCATAATAGACTGCTTTAAATCATTTGAAATTGCGAGACATATGAATTTTAACAATAACTTCCCCAAGGCTAGAGAAGTCAGCAGGAGCTCAAACTGCTAGGTAGACATTTTTTTTTTCAAACTCATATGCAAGTGTAAAACTTTTATGAGGCTGCTTTAACAAGGCCCTTTGGGATTTAGGGTTATTTATCTAAGCTCTTATTAAAAATGAAAACTTTTCTATGTTTAGCCTGTAAAGCAAAACTGATCCTAACAAATTGTAAGCTGGAAGAATGAGTCCTATTCTCCAGACTGATTCCAAAATAAAGTTAGGAGACTTTGGGGCTATTGTCTTCAGCACTAACATTATGATAATGGGATAGTGACAGCAGAGCTATATTTCAAAGTCGGCTTTAATTAAGAAAATTTAGCCCTACTATACTTGTAATTTAGAGTTTGACATGACTTATTAAAATGACTTCCAGCCCTGGAATGGGGCCCTGTTTCACAGAGCTCTCCAATGTCTCCGTTAGAGTCAACTTGCCCCAGGACAGTGTTGCCTGGTACAAGTTCTGTGAGCGCCTTGTCTCATTTATAGTATCTGCCCTGAGAAGTGAGGCCTGTGAGAGAGGTTGTTTCTGAGATTAATGTGCCAGAATCACTTTGTACATAACCCAGCCGAAGAGCTGGAGCTGCTGCAGGAAAAAATTTGTAATCTTGAAACATGTTCAGCTTCTTTGTAGGTATGTTCACATTTGATGAGTCGGGGTCCTGCAGTAAATCTATTCTTAGGCAGACCCTGGGAGCTAGAGTTTTAAATTATCTGTAATACAGTACAGTTGTGTAGAATGAGGACCTGTAAGGAAAGACAGCACATGTTCCACAATCAACATCAGGATATTTTGCAGAGCTTATCTGGTCAATTTAGTTTGGTTATACCCTGTCTAGTTGGCAAAGATGAGAAGGTGGTTGGATAGACGGGTGAATGAGTAGATAAAAAGGTCAAGTGAAATGGACTGAGAGTATATAGCTCAGTGCTACAGCACTTGCCTTGCATTGCAAGGCCCTAGGTTCAGTTATTCCCTGGCACTGAAAAAAAAATTACTAGAAAAGTTGAGTAAACAGA
Source organism: Pedetes capensis (assembly GCA_007922755.1). Lineage (NCBI taxonomy): Eukaryota > Metazoa > Chordata > Mammalia > Rodentia > Pedetidae > Pedetes > Pedetes capensis. The sequence goes on along the minus strand of VMDO01000530.1, from coordinate 203,252 downwards.
AAAAGCCAAATAATTGTTATTGGCAATATGATTGTTGTTGAATAGGTTTCTCTACTACAGAGTAAGGACAGATAATTGGACAGATATCTGAAAGAGAATATAATAACAAATGCAGAATTTTGAAGAACTTATAAAGTGACCCAGAATGAAAACTGGGCTGGAGAGAGTTTCAGGTTGTTTGTAAGTATCTTATCACAGTGGTTAAAATTACTAGTGTTAATGCAAGTCCTTGGAAATTATATTTTATTTAGTGGAGTCTGAGAACTTGAGTTACCACCTTTATTTCAGTGAATGAAAATGTCTCTGAGATAATGAAAATAGGAATAAGAATATAAAGCACACAGATGAGGTAAGTACAAAACTACTGGCTGGCAATTGTTGTTTGGAGTGTGAAGGACACAAAAGGCAAATACCAACAGAGACAATGGTGATGGCAGAAATGTTGACTAAAGGTCAGAGGTAGAGGCAATGCAAGTATAAAAATTTAAACAGGCTAGAAAATGTCAAAATGAACTTAAGTTTAGGAACTTCTATTCTGAAAGCATCTCACAGCAGTTGCCAATAGGAGGAAACTATATGTACACTTGGTTTTTAACTCTTCAAGTTGAGCAGCTGTTTTAACAGTTGAGTTGACAAGTACTGTCAGGAATAGGCTATTTTAATTTTGGAGAAACCCAACTGTTAAAACAGCTGTTTGGTCTGTTAGACTTAAGCTGGTTGTAATTAGATTGCAAGACTTAATGGGATCATAGCACCAGGCAGATTGGCTATTATTATGATTTGATTGGACATAATAAAAATGTGAATGGATGCTACGTTGACTGTTTGGACACTTGACTTTCCAAAGAAGCCATATTCTTCAGTTTGTTTTGGCAAAGGTAGATAGCATCAGCTTTTATCTTGTCCCTAGTTAAGGGAAATTACTTGACTATTTTCACCTTACATTCCTTGGACATGCAACTTTTTTCTTAGCACTTAAATAAAATACCTTCCCAGTTCTATTTTCATTTCTTTGGTCTTCTCTTACTAGTAGATAATGTACCTGCTCAAGTCATCTCAGGTTATTAATCATTTGTATTATTTATTTTATATTTTTTGTTATCTAAGAGAAGCATCCTATTAATGTTGTTGTTGTTGTGTGCCATAGCAACCCTCATAGCGTTTTCAATGGCTGTCTTGGGATTGCTTCAGGAATGGATCACCATGTCCTTCTCCTATATCCTATTAATGACAATGACCAAATTTGTCAATTCGTTATCTAGAACAACTTGAGAATTATTTCAGATAATAAAAATCTTGAATTCTGTATTTATTTCATTAAATATTTTTTCATGGAAAGGACAACTTATCAGCTTAGTTTCTGATAAATGATCTTAATTTAACTAAAGGTTTAAATTACTTGTACCTTAACTTAAATAAGGATTTTTATTACTTGTTAAGATGATTCAATTTCTTATATAAAAACTGTATTTTTACTTGATATGTTAATACATATGTTAAAGCATTCAAAAACATTCATTTAATATGTTTCCAAAATAAAAATGGTTTTACTTTTTATGTGATCACCAAATTAGTGCATATCTTTATGAACATTTGAAAAAAAACAAGGAAAATAACAGACGACAGCAAGCAAAGTTCTTATACTTCCTGTCCTCACAGAGAACTACTGTAGTCATATTGGAATATATGCGTATATGACATTGTTAGAAAATTTAAGTTTACATAAATTAATTTTAGCTATATACGCTCTTCTTTATTTCTTTTGTTTTTGAAGTGGGGAATTGACTCAGTGTCTTGCTCATACTAAACACTACCTTTAAAAAACATCAAAATATTGTGACTATCCATATCAGTTTAGATCTATATTTATCATTTAGGTTCTGAATTTTAGGGGGTTCATACTTTAAAACAGTGACTTATTTTTGCTAGATTCTAAAACTCATAGGTTGTAAGTAAAAAGGAAGTAGATTTGGAGAAAGTGCTTGGGATCTGAATAAGAAGTTAACCCAGGTATCAAAAGTATCATTTTACCAGACTTTCAGGACTTGGTAGAGCTTACTGTTTATTTAGGTACATGCAAATCAAATTCTTGCAAAAGAATTGACTCCAAATTGGTAGAAATGAATTTTTCTTTATGCCAAATAACTTGGAAATTGATTTTCTTACCTTACCTGAAGTTGGGCAATTTTTTAAGACTATAATGTGTTATTTTATTTAATCATACAAATTTCAAGGAGGATTCCTGAATAAATTTTTTAGTTAAGTTACCAATGGCAGAAACAGATCTCAAAATATCTAATAGCATGTCACTTAATAGATGAAAAAAAATTTTCATCATAGTTTTTAATATAATGCTTTTAAACAGATATACTTTAATAGTTAACTGCTAATGACTTGATTTATGTCATAGTTTTTTTTAAGAGAACAAGTACTTTAAGAGGGCAGACTAGACATGTATTTCTTTTAGAAAATACAATGTTTGGTGGTGTGAATGATTCATGTTCACAAATCAAAGATAGAAAATGTCATGCTAAGTGCATCATTTTATCTATAACTACTTGAAATCATAGAGATCTGCAGTGTAAGCAGTAGAGGAAAGAATACCAAACTATTTGCACGTGCATTTAAGTTTGTGGCATTATGTACCATCTTTAAATGTATAGATTAAAACCAGGGCACTTCCATACATAGTTCATATTTCTGTATTATTAAGAGCAAACTTAAAGTCAACTCTACTATAATCACATTGACACATGGCTTCACAAAATGTCTGAAGTCTAAACATGAGGGTATTTTGTAAAATCAAGGATTCTTGCACAGGGAACATGATCTTGGCATTTGGACTGTCATCTTCATGGAGGGACAATGTGTTAGCTTCCAATACTGTAATAAAATATTTGAAGTAGTCAACCTAAAAAGTGGAAAGGTTTATTTTGGCTCACAAATTAATTAATTAATTCCATTGTTGATTGGCCTATTGCTACTGGGCCTGTTGTAAGGCAGAACATCATGGTGCCAGTGCATGGCAGAGTTAGCTGCTCAAGGCATGGCAGCTGGGAAGAGAAGGGGGTGGGGAGAAAGGGAAAGGCAGTGTCCTACTATTCCTTTCAAGGGCACACTCCCAGTGACCTAGCTTCCTCCCACTGTGTTCCACCTTTAATGGTTCTGCCACCTCCCAGTAATGCTACCTCCCAATAATGCCATGGGTTGAGGACCTAGCCTTTAACACATGGGGCTTTGGGGGACTTTTTTCACATCCAAAGTACAGCAGACAGAATTCTTAGTAATTAGGATTTGTCTTCTAATGGGTCAGAAAAAGCCACTTGTGATTCAGTGTTATGCAAGTCAGTCATTAGTAGCTAAATTACTAAGATTGGACAGGCTTACAATGTCTGTCACCCCCTCGGCCGCCAGGGTTGATTTGGCTGACCTGTCTGGCTAGGCTGATGTTCCCTTCTTCCCTTGCCACTCCATGTGTGTCCCTTCTGAAGCTGTATGCTCAGTAGAAGAGGGTGACTTTCCCCGGTAGGGAAGGACCATTCTTTGGTCAGGGTTATATAAGTAGCTGTGCTCTCATGCCAGATCCTCCAAACAAGCTTCCAAGATCAGTCAGGCTGAATTCATCTGAATTGAGTTACACCATTGCCAACTACCCTTTTGTAAAGGGAAGATATGTGGATTCCCAGAAGAAGGCTTCTAAGGATATACTTAGAAAGAAGTATGAAGAGAAGCCAGGAAACGTAATGATGACAGTATTCTGTGAAAGTAAGGAAGAATGGGGTTGGATATGGTACAGACCACTAGGATCTTCTGCATTCTGAAGTCATGGGCTGATGGGGCTCTGACAGATCATCTCTCTCTTTTAACAGTAGACACAACGTCACCATCTTCTTTAACCAATTCGAACCAAAAAATAAAGAAAACCTATTTGTTATGACAGACCTAGGAAATCATCAAAGAAGAAAACATCTTAAACACTTCCACACAAAACAACCCAAATAAAGTATTTATCAAAAGTAATACCATTTTATAAGGCGATAGTATTGATAATGCCAGTACATTCATTGATATATTTTTAAAAATTCATGCTTTCAAAAATTAACTAAAGAAATACATTAAGATTTATACAAAGAAAAGAAAACAGCTAAACCCTGGTATTATGCTTCATGCATTCTAAACACTTTATATCCACATTGGCAAAGGACTTAAACTATGGAACAGAGTAAGTAGTGTTGATTAATGAAAGTGTTGGCTGACGTGGTGCTGATGGGAAGTGTGAGGTTTATTTATGGGAGTGTTCTTGTCGTTGTTAGGTGCTATCGAGTCAGTATCCAGTATCATAAAGACCCTACATACAACAGGTGAAACACTTTGACAGTGCTTCTGTGCTATTCTTAGGGTTTTCGATGGCAGACTGATTTTGGGGAGCGGGTTGCCAGGTCCCCTCTCAAGCCTACAGTATCTGGTGTTCCCAGATGGTCTCCTATCCAAGTACTAACCAGGCCCTACCCTGCTTAGCTTCTGAGATCTGATAGGATCGGATGCCACAGAGCTATGGCTGCAGGCCTGAGAGTACTCTTAGAGAGGACCAAATTTATCATTCCAGTTACTCAGGAGAGTCCTTTAAGGATTGGAAGTTCATTTCTCTGGAAGTGGGATATGGTTTTTTTAAAAAAGTGACCCAAGAGATTTTCTCTTTGAAAACTTTTCCTAAATGGTTATATTTACTAATATTGCTAATAGATATTATGATATATTATTAGGACTCAGTTCAAATGGAACTGTTTGCATTGTTTTATCAAAATATAAAAAATTAGAAATAAGATTGTTTTTTTGGTAGTGCTGGGAATCAAATCCAGGACCTTGCACATGCTGGGCAAGTGCTCACCCGTTGAGCTACTGCCCTGCCCTGGATATGATTTTAACCTAAAAGTAATAATGTTTATCAAGGGTTCGTGAATCTTAAGACATTATACAACATTATGCTAAATGAAGGCAGATAAAAAGGGCCACATATTGTGTTATTCCATTTATATAAAAGGAAGACATGAGTGGACTTGGGGAGTGGAGTGATCTGGGAAACACCCAAAATTACATGCAAAATTTTCTTTGTAAATATGAGAACTGTTGTAGCAGAGTCTGTAGTTTCAGGTAAATTGTCTTTGAGACCAATGACCTTCAAATGGTTGAACAGTTACTACCTGACATCCTTTTCAAAGTTAATTTCCATTCTTTGCTTTCTTTTATCAATTTATAGGTATTTCTGTCATGAATTTCTATCTTCTGCCTGTGACTTAAAAAAATTGTTAAATACATTTCTTAAAAGTTATAAAACCCTTCTAAGTATATGGGTTTGAAGTAGTTTTTTAGATTTTCAGGCAAAAAAATTTAAATTGATTTAGTTTTGCATTTATACCTGGAATCTATCTTGAATTTATTTTGGGATATAGTGTAACATAGGTTTTTAGGCTTATTTTCTTCTAGTTGGATGGTTATTTGAATTGGCACTATTAAATAATCCACATCTTCCTTCTCAAATTGTAATATCATGAATGAATATCATAGTAAATGTTATATTTCACAAATTTTAGATTTTGTTTTGTCCCACTGATCTGTTTGTCTCCTACAGCAACAATACCACATTGATTTGATTATACTAGTTTTATTGTATGTTTTAATTTGTGGAAAGCAGTCTGCTTAGCTACGTACTTCTTTTCCATGATCATTTTCAAGCATTTATTCTTGGATATATTGTTATTTTATCAAATTCTGAGGAAAACCAACTCCCTTGGGATTCTAACTGAAATTACATTAAATTAAAACATAAATGTGGAGACAATTGACATTTTTACTTGCAATTTGCTCCTTTTTTTTTTCTTCCAGCACTAGGGGGTTGAACCCCTGGTCTCACACATACTTTGCTAGTGCTTTACCACTGGGATGCACCCGCAGGCCAATTTTTACTTTTTATTTTGAAACAGAGTCTGGCTGAGTTAGACCAATTTCCTCTGGCCTCAAACTTATGATTGTTTTGCCTCTGCCTCCTGAGTTCCTGGGATTACAGAAGTGCACAACCATGCCTGGCCCCATTTGTTTTTTATGATCTTTTATAGGTTATATAGTTTACTTTCTGTGGGTCTTTTGTCTTATATAATTTTTTTTCAATACTGGGGATGAACTCAGTGCCTTGCATATACTTTTTGCACATACTCTACCACTGAGCTGCACTCCCAGCCCCTTCTTCATTTTTTTATCTTGAGATGGGGTCTTGCCAAGTTTTACACGCTGGCTCTGGCCTAGAATCTGCAATCCTCCTGCTTCCACCTTCCTCCTTGCTGGGATTACAGGTGTGCGCCACTGCACCAGACTTTTTTGTTTAATTTTATTTCTAAATATCTTATAATTATGGTTCCTATTATAAAGGAGGCAAATATTTTTCCATTACTATTTCTAGGCCTCCTTCTATACTTCTTCCCTGAGGACTAGAAAGACTTTTTGGTTTTTCATAATTATTTTGGCTATATTTTCCTAACTCTCCCTGTTAATAACCTCTCAGGCTTTCTAGGTAAAAATCATATTACAAGGAAAATCATGGTTAGTTTAATTTGTCCTTTATAAGACAATGTTGATAAATAATGATGACAGCATTCCTGGCTAGTACCTGATTTCAACTACAATAAAAGTGTTTTGCCATTTATTATTTGCTTTTGAGTATTGCTTACAAAATGATAAGAACAAGTCTAATAATTAACAAGGGCTACTAATATTGTCCTTGGGGTTGTATAATGAGGCTACTCCTGAATATGACTCAATAAAACATTGAAAAGAGTTTTAAACAAACAAACAAAAAAAAGCTCTAGCAAGTGTAAAGTACTGGGTTCAATCCTCAGCACTGAAAGTGGGTGGGGAGACAGTTCCGGAAAGCAAATCCAAACAACCAACAAATATATGAGAAAAAATCAAGTGCACTTGTTGTTGTTGTTGTTGTTGTTGTTGTTGTTGTTGTTGTTGTTGTTAGGTGCCATTTAATCAAGTCCAACTCATAGTGACCCTATGTACAACAGAGCAAAACACTCTCCAACACTATGCCATGCCCAGCACTATGTCAGTGCTTCTGTGCTATTCATAGCATTTTCAGTAGAGGATTGTTTTGGAAGTGGATTGCTAAGTACTTCTTCCTAGCCTGCAGCACCTGGTATTCCCAGGTAGTATCCCATCCAAGGACTAACCAGCCCAACCCTGCTTAGCTTCCAAGATCAGGCTTGATTGGATACTAGGGTGATTATTGCTGCAGACCAAACACACTTGAACTAGGCAAATGTAAACCAAATGAATGTTATAATACAAAATTTTCCATCAAACTTTAAAACTTCAAGCTGTTAGTTCGTTGTTGGTGGGAGTGTGGGGCAAAGAATACTTGTGTGATTGGTTTTGGAAATGTGAATTGACACAGACTTTATAAGTATCTATTAAAGTTGAAAATGCATATACTCTTCAACCTGATCATAGCATTCCTGAAACTACCCTATGCAAATCAAAGTACCAGAAAGTAATGAGATATAAGCCAGGACATTATTATAATACAGTGTTCACAGCAGGGTGAAAAAAACTGGGCAGAAAAGATACTCAAGGTATAATTTGGAAATACACATCTGGGACTATTAGACATGGATTAGAGAGAGTGAGGTACTAGCACCAGGATGGTTGACTTGAAGAAAGTGGGAGGCCAGTGGATAATAGAGGTTCCTGATGGTAGGGAAAGTAGGGAGAAGCAAGGGAGACTAAAGAAGGGAGGAATGCATTAAAACTCTTAAAAATCTTTCAAAAGTTTTCTTAAATAGGACACAGTATGATGGGCACAATGGCGCATGCCTGTAATCCCAGCAGCTCAGGAGACGGAGGCAGGAGGATTGCAAGTTCGACACCAGAGGCAGTCTGCGTAACTTAGTGAAACCCTGTCTCAACAAGTAAAAAAATGGGCTGAGGGTGCAGCTCAGTGTTCCAGCACTTGCAGAGCATGCAAACGTGAGGCCCTGGGTTCAACTCCCAATACCAAAAAAAAAAAAAAAAAAAAAAAAAAAAGAACCAGTATGAAGTTTAAAAAATGCATGTTTGATTACATTAAAAGTTAAGAAATTTTAAGTATGTGTTTTTCATATGATCCAACACTTGTATTTGGGCTTTAATAAAATGAAAAATTTCATGTTATATACTATGTAAATCTATTCATTGAGCCTGGAGTAGTGGCTCACATCTGTAATCCCAGTACTCTGGAGGCTGAGGTAGGAAGATTGCCAGTTGGAGGCCAGGCTGGGCTACAATAGTGAGCTTGAGGCCATGCTGGGCTGCATAGTGACATCCTGTCTTATCATCATCATCATCATCATCATCATCATCATCCCGGTAATAAAAAGTTAATTTATATAACATTCTTGAAATAACAAAATTATAAAGGTGAAGACCAGATTAGTGGCTGCTAAGGGCTAGGGAGTAGGGGGGAGGGAAAGGTGACTGGTTGTGCCTCTAAAAATGTACCATGAGAGATCCTTGTGATGAAATTGTTCTGTACCTTGGCTGTTTTAATGGTAGCATGGACTCATGAATCTTCAGATGTGATAAAGTTGCATGAAACTAAACACACACACATGCACATGTACACACACAGGAGTACATGTCAAACTAATGAGATTCATCCTAGTTTGGATCATGTCAGTGTTGATATAATTATCCAGAATGTTACTAGTGTTACTACCAGGGGAAACTGGATAAAGGATACACAGAGTTTTTCTTTATTGTTTCTTAAGACTTCATGTGAATCCACAATTATCTCTGAATAAAAAGTAGGAATAAATAATCTTAAGACTTAAAGGGGAAAGAAAATATAAAGGAAATACAAAGGAAAGCAAATGCCAATCTCAGAGTGTAAATAGTGTGGAGATTGATTTTTCTGTTTGTGCCACGGACTGGGGAAAAAGGAATAATGAAATAAAATTAAACATTTAAAATTATTTAATCGGTATGAACTACATAGTATAGAGGACAATTTCTCTCATGTTCCTTTGTTTGCAAGTGGATATTGTCAAGAATTAATTGCGATAGAAACTTTAATACCTTTCAGTTTCTATAGGGAATATTTTACTAGTTCATTATTACATAATTAAGCCAGTATATTTAATACTTATCCATCTCAATAAGAAAGAGTAGAATAGAACTTTGATTATCACTGAAGCTAATTTTTCCTTCCCAGATTCCTTTTGATTTGTTGTTTGTTGTTAGGTGCTAAGATGGGTCTGACTCACAGAGACCCTGTGTACAGCAGAATGAAACACTCCCTGATTCTGTGCCAGGCATACATGATCTTTTCTATATTTAAACCCATTGGTGCAGCCTCTATGTCAGTCCATCTAGTTGAAGATATTCCTTTTTTTTCGTTGACCTGCCACTCTCCCATATATAATGTCCTTCTCCAGGTATTGGTCCCTTCTGACAACATGTCCAAAATACATAAGATGCATTCTAGCTATCCTTGCTTCCAAGGAGAACTCTGGTTGCATTTCTTCCAGAACAGATCTGTTGGTTCTTTTGATAGTCCATGCTATAGTCAATATTTATCTCCAGCACCATAATTCAAAACCATCAATTCATCTCCTGTCTCCCTTATTCATCATCCACCTTTAATAATATTATGATAGGACTAAACATACTATGGCATCAGTCAGGCACACCTTCGTCTTCAATGTGACATCTTTACTTGTCAACATTTTAAAGAGGTCTTTTTTGCAACAGTTTTTCTCAATGCAATGAGTCTTTTGATATCCTAACTGCTATTTCCACGGGTATAGATGGTAGAACCAAGTAAAGGAAAATGTTGGACAACCTAAATCTTTTCCCCATTTATCATAAAGCTGTGTACTGACCCAGTTATAAGGATTTTTGTTTGTTGATGTTGAGGCACAATCCATACTGAAGGCTATGTTCTTTGTTCTTCATCAGTAAGTATTTCAAATCTTCTTCACTTTCAGCAAGCAGAGTTATGTCATCTGTATAATGAGTCTTCTGCCAATCAGGATGCTGCGTTCTTAAAGTCCAGCTTCTTGGATTATTTACTCAGCATAAAGATTGAAGAGGTATGAGAAAATGGTACAGCCCTGAAGCAGACCTTTCTTAACTCTAAACCAGGCAGTGTTTCTTTGTTCTGGTCAAATAACTGCCTCCTGGTCCACACATTCCTCATGAGTACAATTTAGTGCTCTGGTATTCCCATTCTTCTCAGTGTTATCCACAATTTGTCAAGATTGAATGCCTTTGTATAGTCAAAAAAACATGAATAGACATCTTTCTTGTATTTGCTGCTTTTGGCTAATCTGATGTCAGCAATGATGTCCCTGGTCCATGCCCTCTTCTGAATCCAGCTTGATTTTCTAGGAGTTCCTTGTCTGTATATGGCTGCAGTCGCTTTTCGATGATGTGTAGCAAAATTTTCCTTGCATGTGATATTAATGATACTGTTCACATTTGGTTATATCCCCTTTCTTGGGGTAGGCACAAATATATGTGTTCCAGCATGTTGGCCAGGTAGCTGTGTTCTAAATCTCTTGTCATAAGCAAGTGAGCATCTCCAGTGCTGCATCTGTTTGTTGAAACATCTCAGTTGGTATTCCATCGATTCCTGGAGTCTTGTGTTTCACCAATTCCTTCATCGAAGCTTCTACTTCTTTTTCAATACTATTGGTTCCTCATCGTATGCAACTTCTTGAAATGTTTGGTCATCCACCAATTCTTTTTGGTATAATAACTGTATATTCCTTTCATCTTCTTTTGATGTATACAGCGTTGTTTAATATTTTCCCTGTGGAATCCTTCACTATTGCCCCTCAAGGCTTGAATTTTTTTCAGTTCCTTAAGTTTGAGAAAAAGAGAGCATGTTCTTCCCTTTTGGTTTTCTATCTCCAGCTCTTTGCACATGTCATGATATTTGATTTTTGTCTGTTTTCAAAGGTGCTGACTTTTGAAAATTTCTGTTTAGCTCCTTAACTTCATCATGTCTGTCTTTTAGGTTAGCTGCTTGAGCTTCAAGGGCTAGCTTCAGAGTTTCTTTTGATGTGTAATTTGGTCTTTTATTTTTTTCTTGTCTTTTTAATAATATTTTGCTTTCCTCATGAATGATGTCTTTGATGCCATGCCACAACTTGTCTGAGCATTGATCATAAGTGTCTAACATACCAAAACTGTTCTTGAGGTAGTCTCTGAACTCAGGTAGGATATACTCATGGTCATAATTTGGCTGTTGTACACTTGTTCTCATGAGCTGTTGATTATCTGATCCACCATCAGCACCGTTCTTGGTCTTGTTCTCACTTTTGATATCAAGTTTTCCATTGTCTCTTTCCACAAATGTGGTGAATTTGGTTCCTGTATGGTCCATCTGGTGAATTCCATGTGTATAATAGCCATTTATGTTGGTGAAAAATGTATTTGCAATGAAAAGGTCATTTGTCTGACAAAATTCTATCATGTGATCTCCAGCATCATTTCTGTCACCAAGGCTATATTTTCCAACCACTGAGCCTTCGTGGTTTCCAGCATTTGCATTCCAGTCACCAGTAAGTATCAGTCCATCCTGATTGCATGTTTGATCCATTATAGATTGCAGAAGCTGGTAAAAATCTTCCTTATTTTCATTTGTAGCTTTAGTGGTGGGTTCGTAAATATGAACAATAGTCATATTAACTGGTCTTCTTTGTAGGCATATGGGTATTAATCTATCACTGCCATCATTGTACTTCAGGACAGATCTTGAGATGTCTTCTTTTGAGGACGAATGCCACCCCATTTCTCTTTAACCTGTCATTCCAAGTATAGTAAACCATGTAATTATCTGATTCAAAATGTCCCATGCCAATCCCTTTGAGCTCACTGATGCCCAGAATGTTGATGTTTATGCACTCCATTTCCATTTTGATGATTTCTAATTTTCCTAGATTCATATGCATATATTTGATGTTCCAATTAATGGATTTTTACAGTACTTCCTCATTTTGAGTCATGCCACATCAGCAAATGTCCCTGTGGCTTTACTCCATTCCTGTCATTAAGGTAGACTCTACTTTGTGGAGGCAACTCTTCCCTAGTTGTCTTTTGAGTGCCTTCCACCCTGGGGGGCTCATTGTTTTGCACTTTATCTGACAGTGTTCCTCTGCTATACATAGGTTTTCAATGGCTAATTGTTTTGGGAGTGGGTTTATTGTTGTTGTTGTTAGGTGCTATCTAGTCTGTGTCTGACTCATAGAGACCCTACATTCAGCAGGTGAAACACTATTGTCAGTGCTGCTCTGCTATTCATAGGGTTTTCAATAAAGGATTAATATTTTGGAAGTGGGTTGCTGGGTCCTTCTCCCACATCTACAATATCTGGTATTCCCAGGCAGTGTCTCATCCAAGTACTAACCAGGCCCTACCCTGCTTAGCTTCCAAGATCCAACAGGATCAGACCCCACAGTGCTATGGCTATAGGCTAGGAGTGAGTTAGCCATGTCTTATTCCCTACTCTGTCTTAGTCTGGAAGGTCAGTTGAAACCTGTCCATCTTGATTGACCCTACAGGTATCTGTAACATCAGTGGCATAGCTTTTAGTATCATAGCAACACACAAGCCCCACAATACAGCAAACTGACAGACAGGTGGGGGCCTTTTTATTTAGTTGAAATGTAATATACATACCATAAACTTACTCTTTTATATGGTACAATTCAGTAGTTTTTGGTAAATTCACAAAGTTGTATCACCATCACTATCTAATTTTGGAATATTTTTATCACTGTAAAGTGAATGCTATACCCCTTATCAGTCATTTTCCCTTCCTCCCTCTTTCTAACCCCTGGCAACCTCTAATCCACTTTATGTCTTTATGGATTTTCCCATTCAGAGCCTTTCATATAGATGCCATCATACAATATGTGGCATATAGACTAAGAATGTGTTAAGACCTGTCAACTAGTTGCAGTATTTGGACCTTATTTAGTCTTGATTTTTAAAAAACTGTAAAAATATTAGTCAGTTGAGCAAATTTGAAAACTGACTACAGATTTGATATTAGGGAATTGTTATTTTTTAAAAAATGTAATACATTATATGTTGTTGTTGTTATTAGGTGCCGTCAAGTCGTGTCTGGCTCATAGCAACCCTCATAGGGTTTTCAATTGCTTATTATTTTGGGATTGCTTTGGGAGTGGGTTGCCATATCCTTCTCCCATTTTTGTGAGGCTGGGAATTGAACTCGGGACCTCAGAGACTACAGTGCAGCTCTCTACCAACTGAGTTAAATCCCAGCCTAATACATTATATGGTGCATATCTTTTCAAAAGGAATTTCTGTTTTAGAGATACATACTGAAATATTTCCTTATGGAATGATACATTGCCTGTGATTTCCTCCAGAATCATTCAGGATATGGTGTAGTATGTCGAGATGCAGATGAAACAAAGTTGGCCATGTGAGAATGATGGCTTAAAGCTGGGAAGTGTATATATTATGGTAGCAAGCCCATTCTGTCTGCCCTGTAGTATGTCAATTACTGAAACAACAAGAGTTGCAAAAGTTTATTCATGCAGCAGCCATATATGGAGATGGGAGAGCTAGTTGCGCATCTGCCTCTCCAAAGATAGTGTTTAGGGATATTTATGGGCTGAGTTATAGGGAAAGGTAGTTGGAGTTTAGGGAAGTTATCAATATCTCTGCCTTCATAATCAAACTTCAGCAGCTGTTACCAGCTGATCCACATGCCAGAGGTGCTATCTCTGTCTATAAAATTGGCAATTTTTAAAGTCGACTGAAAGCAAGTAACTAAGAGCAGGTAAACCAGATTAAGTCTGGTTTATTCAAGTTTGCCTTTAGTTTGAGGTACTTGCGTCCATGATACTTTTTTCATTTTTATATATGTGAAATTTTCTTTAACAAAAAATGGGGTTTTTTAAATCTGATAGAGTAGCTGACCTCCTTAGACAGATTTCTAATTTTTATGTTCTCAATGATACCATTCTAATTATGAAGTTTCTGATAGGCTCATTCATAGAGTAGATTCCCTTCTTTAATTGAAGTATTCCCAGTCTAATTCCTATATTCTCAAAAACTGGTGTCTTACAGTAATACAAGCATTTCTAAAACCAAAATCTCCCTCTCTCTCCCCCATTTTCCCCTTCTTCCCCACCCAATCCTCATCTTTCTTTCTTTCTTTCTTTCTTTTTTTTAATTTTTTTTTTTTATTTTTTTGAGATCATACTATCATAGCCCAAGTTAGCTTGGAATTCTTTGCAATGTAGCCCAGGCTGGCCTTGAACTCACAAACTTTCTGTCTCCACCTCCTAGGTGCTGAAATTTGTGCACCACTATGCCCAGCTAAAACCTCTTATTTTTTGGCAAGAATTAATACATTTATTTTTGAGGTTGCATTATAAGTATTTTATTTAAAGCAGAACCATTTCCCCTACACTTTTTATGTGTGGAAATATTTGCCTTAACCAGTTTATAGGTCATGAGTTCCACGATTTGAAAGGCATAGCTTTTAGGAATCATACACTTAAATTCTGTCTCTCAAGAGCTCCATAATCCAAAGAGAATTAAAGAAAAGTTTTGACAGTTGTAATTTTAAAAAGTTAAATTTTTCCTCTATAATTGTCTTAGAAAATTTTTCTTGTGGATACTGTTCATTACTTAATGAACCTTTATTTGAAATTTATAAGCAATAATAGTTATATACATTCTTCACAGTCTATTTTTATGAATTGGTATTTATAAAATATTTAATATAATGGAGTTAATATGGCTTATAACAGACATACCAACACATTTAGTTGTTTTAGAATTTTCTGTTCCTGAGACTGGTTTATAAGCATTTTTTTTTAAATTTTGTTTGTTTGTGCAACATATATTTATGATTTTCACACTAAGTGGGGGTCCTATGTCTGTTTTGCTGTTTTGAGAGCTTAAATTGATGGGCTTATCATTTTTATAGCTTTGGGTTGTTGTTATAATAGCTTTTAAATTGAATTTCAAATATCTATATGCATAAACATCATTATATTTCAACATCTTTAATTAGGCTATTTTCTTTGGTTCTTCTAGGACTGAAGAGTCCTCAAAATCTACTAAAATATATGAAACATGAGATTTAAGTGAACAATTTCCATCTGGAATTCTCCCATATTGCATCATTTTTTCTTCTCTATACAATATGCTAGATTCTCTTAAATAGTTAATTTTCATATTGAAGTATTACATCATCCTTGTCATTTCAACCTATATTACATCAAATGACCTCCATGTTTTCACCTTCCTCTTTTCTCAGGTAATTTTCTTGATATTGATAGGCTTGATTCATTCTCAATTTACCATTTTTTGTTGAAGTGATAGAAAGTGACTCTTTTCCCCTTCTTGTTGCCTCTTTCAAAATAGATAGGCCATAGTTGCTTCTCTAGGGACTTTTCTTAAGGCAGAAGTTTAGAAACAAGGTTGCTGTGTCCTCTGCCTGCATTTTGGTTTCTTAGACTAAGGTCACCTAGCTGACAGTTCTGGTCTCTTAGGAAAGCTTTTCCTTCCCAATATTGTAAAAACCACAGAAATAGATTTCAATTGATATTTGATTCATTGTTTCCTTTGAAAGATCTTTTTTGTTGACTTATAGATGAATATTATTGATTTCAATCTAATAGTCTATTTGCAAGAAATATCAGAAATAATGCAGATTCTTCCCTATGTTTCTTAAAAGGCTGTATCATTAGCAGACATTTGTACTGATATTTCAGCCATGGGTGGCTAGTTGGAAGTGACACTTCTGGTTCTATCAACATCTATCCTAAATTCCACATAATGACTTGGGTGATTGCTTTAAGATAAACCAAATCTTAAGTATGCCAACACATTTTTCCCTCTCTCTTTTTTGTGTTCTTCTCTTTCTAAATTGAAAAAATTATGGAAAAACATTACCTAAAGTTTTGGAGTAAAGTTACCTAGAGTTTTTACAACCCTCAATAACTACCTTTATTTTTCCTAAATAACTACCTTTATTTTTTTCACATATTACTGTCTTTGTCTACATGTAAAAATGTTTCACAGGATTGAAAGGATATTTTATGTGATAAAATTAGAGAAAATTTATAAATCTTGAAATTAAAAAATAAGACCTGAGCCTAATGAAAAATATGCTATGGGAATAGGAGAAGCAGGATGAATATTAGTAATTAGAGCCATATTAGATCTTGCTGGTTTGTCTAATTACACACATATATACCCCCACACACAAAGGTTGTTCAAATTACTTAAAAATTAGGAGTTTTAAGATACCTAAGATTTTCCCTATTATTTGCATTTGGGTTTTTCAATCTTTTTAGGTAGAATAAAGCTAGTATACTTTTTGCCTTGTCTGTGGTATAGTGAAGAGTGGGATTTAACTGGGAAGGATCATGCTTGAGTTTCATTTCCATCATTTACTGGCTCTATGATCAGGATAACACACTTTACCTTAATAGGCACCAGTGAAGGAAATTGTTAAGTCACTGAATGTTTTAAGGATTATTTTGAAAACCATGAAAATGTTCATAATTATATAGAGACATGGATAACAAACTATATTTTCTTTGTAACTCTTGTTGTTGTTAGGTGCTGTTGAGTCATATCCGGCTCATAGCGACCCTTATAGAGTTTTCAATGGCTGATTGTTTCGGGATTGCCTCGGGAATGGGTTGCCACATCCTT
Source organism: Pedetes capensis (assembly GCA_007922755.1). NCBI lineage: Eukaryota > Metazoa > Chordata > Mammalia > Rodentia > Pedetidae > Pedetes > Pedetes capensis. Next base: position 186,503 of record VMDO01000530.1, on the reverse strand, counting down.
CTCTCGTTTCTCTGGTGCTGGGAATCGAACTCGGGACCTCAGAGACTGCAGAGCAGTGCTCTACCAACTGAGCTAAATCCCAGCCCATTTGTAACTCTGGTCATCATTAATATACCGGTATCCTTCTTTGTAGGTTTTGATAGTTTGATATGTTAAATGTATTCAGTATTGACTGCAGGGTTTTCTGAGGAAACCAGGCTCCAGAATATTTGTCCATGATCACACACTAGTGAATGACAACATAGTCCTAATGTATTTTATTTCTGTATAAGTATCCTTTTTGATGGACAAAACCATACTCATTTAGCAGAATGTTGAAACTTTTAAGCAACATTTAAATATTTGTCTGTACTAGCAATCCTATCAATATTATAAAATTAATTTGTTTTTGATTCTAAAAGCAACACTGAGAAAAATATAAAGAAGGAAATGTAAAAGGCCAGCTATTTTCCTCCAATGGAAATAATCATTGATCTATATTATGTTGCTTCCTAATCTTGTTTCTCACAGGTTGAGAGGTACTCAAAAGATGACTGGGGAAGAGTTGCATCTTCAAAGTAGAATCTACTTTATTGATGGGAATGGAGTAGAGTCCCAGCTTAATTTGCTGATGTGGCATGAGTCAAAATAAGAAGGAGCAATTATAAACATCGTTAATAATTGGAATGTAGAATATACATAGTATGAATCTAGGAAAATTAGAAATCAACCAAATGGAAATCAAATGCATAAACATAGATATTCTAGGAATCTGTGAGCTAAAATTGACTGGCACTGGCCATTTTGAATCAGATAATAATATGGTCTACTGTGCTGGGAATGACAGATTAAAGAGCAATGGGGTAGCATTCATCATCAAAAAAGACATCTCAAGATCTATCCTGAAGTACAATGCTGTCAGTGATAAGATAATATCCATATGCCTACAAGGAAGGCTAGTTAATATGACTGTTCTCAAATATACACATCCACCACTAAGGCCACAAATGAACATAGGTAAGAATTTTACCAACTTCTGCAATCTGAAATAGATTGAACATGTAATCAGAATGCACTGATAATTACTGATGACTGGAATGCAAAAGTGGGAAACAAAGAAGAAGGCTTAGTAATTGGAAAATAGGGCCTTGGTAACAGAAATGATGCTGGAGATCACATGATATAATTTTGTCAGATGAATGACCTTTTCATTGCAAATACATTTTTTCACCAACATTAATTATGCCTATATACAACATACACATGGAATTCACCTGATGAAACATAGAAGAACCACACTTAACTACATTTGTGGAAAGAGATGATGGAAAAGCTCAATATCAAAAGTCAGAACATGACCAGGTGCTGATTGTGGATCATATCATCAGTGATTCATATGCAGGTTAAACTAAAACTGAAGAAAATTAAAAGAAGTATACAAGAGTCAAGGTATAGCACTGAGTATATCCCACTTGAATTCAGAGACCACCTCAAGAACAAATCTGATGGGTTATACACTGATGATCAAAGACCAGATGAGTTATGGCATGACATTAAAGACATCACTCATGAGAAAAGCAAAAGCTTTTTAATAAAAAAGACAGGAAACAAAACCTCAAATTACATGTCAAAAGAGACTCTGAAACTTGCCCTTGAAGCTCACGCACCTAATGTAAAAGGAAGACATGAGGAAGTTAAGGAACTAAACAGAAGATTTCAAAGGGCAGCACAAGAAGATCAAATGCAGTATTATAATGACATGTGTAAAGAACTGGAGATAGAAAACCAAAAGTGAAGAACACACTCTTTTTCTTAAAGCTTAAAGAACTGATGTGAAAAATTCAAGCCTCCAGTGGCAATAGTGAAGGATTCTATAGGGAAAATATTAAATGACACAGTAAACATCAAAAGAAGATGGAAGGAATACACAGTTTTTATAACAAAAAGAATTGGTGGATGATAACATTTTAAGAGATTACATATGATCAGGAACCAATGGTACTGAAGGACAAAGTGGAAGCTTCCTTGAAGGAATTGGTAAAACACAAGACTCCAGAAATTGATGGAATACCAACTGATATGTTTCACTAAACAGATGCAGCACTGGGCATGCTCACTTGTTTAGGCCAAGAGATTTGGAACACAGCTACCTGGCTAACTGACTGGAGGAGATCCATTTTTGTACCTCTTCCCAAGAAAGGGGATCCAGCTGAATGTGGAAATTATCAGATACTTTCATTAATATCTCATGCAAAAAAAATTGCAAAAGATCATTCAAAAATATAGCAGTTTATACACAAGGAACTGCCCAGAAATCAATTGAGCCAAACTCAGAAGACAACGTTGAACCAGGGACATCATTGCTGATGTCAGATGTATATTAGCCAAAAGCAAAGGATACCAGAAAGAAGCCAGGCATGGTGGCACACACCTGTAATCCCAGCAAGTCGGGAAGCAGAGGCAGGAGGATCACAAGTTCGTTTGGGACCAGAGGCAATCTGCATAATTTAAGGAGATCCTGTCTGAAAAAGTAAAAAAAGAAAAGGGGGGTGGGTCTAGGGGTGCACCTCAGTGGTACAGCACTTGCAAAGCACACAAGCGCATGGCCCTGGGTTCAACCCTCAGTACTGCAAGAAAAAAAAAAAAGGAATACCAGAAAGATGTCTATCTGTGTTCTCTTGAGTATGTAAATGCATTTATTTGACTGTGTGGATCATAATAAATTATGGATAACATTGTGAAGAATGAGAATACCAGAGCACTTAATTGTACTCATGAGGAATCTGTTCATGGACCAGGAGGCAGTCGTTCAAATAGAATAAGGAAACACAGCCTGGTTTAAAGTCAAGATAGGTATATCTCAAGGCTGTATCCTTTCAGCATACCTCTTCAGTCTCTATGCTGAGCAAATAATCCAAGAAACTGGACTTAATGAAGAGGAATGCAGCATTAGGATTGGAGGAAGACTCATTAACAACCTCTGATATGCCAATGACACAATTCTGTTTGCTTAAAGTGAAGAGGATTTGAAACATTTACTGATGAAGATTAACAAACACAGCCTTCAGTATGAATTGCACCTCAACATCAACGAAACAAACATCCTTACAACTGGGTCAGAACACAAGTTCATGATAAATAGAGAAAAGATTGAAGTTCTCCAATATTTTGCTTTACTTGGTTCTACAGTCAACACCCGAGAAAGCAGCAGTCAAGAAATCAAAAGACACATTGCAAAAGCTGTTGCAAAAGATCTCTTTAAATTGTTGAAAGGTAAAGATGTCACATTGAAGACAAAAGTGCACTTGACTTCTGTCGTAATATTTTCAGTTGCATCATATGGTTGCAAAAAATGGACAATTAATAAAGGAGAGAATGGAGGAATTGATGCTTTTGATTTATGGTGCTGGAGAAGAATATTGAATATACCATGGACTATCAAAAGAACCAACAGATCTGTCCTAGAACAAGTCAAACAGAGTGCTCCTTGGAAGCAAACATGGCTAGACTGCCTCTTATGTATTTTGGACATGTCAGGATTCCCTAGTCCCTGGAGAAGAACATATTTGGGAGAGTGGCAGGTCAGTGAAACAAAGGAAGACATTCAACTAGGTGGGTTGACAGAGTCGCTGCAATTATGGGCTTAAGCATTAAAAAGATTATATGCCTGGCACAGAGTCAGGGAGTGTTTCATTCTGTTGTACATAGGGTTGCTATGAGTTGGACCATCTTGAGAGCACCTCACAAACACATCAAGAAGAAGGCTTGGACTTATAAAATTTGATATAAATTATGGAGAGCATTTTATAGCCATAATAAACTAAGATAACTCTTTTAAAAATATTTATTTGTATAATTTACTGTCCCCTTCCTCTTGCAAATATATTATTGCCAAAGGGGAAATGGAAAATGGTGAGAAAGTGATTTTGTCTTGCATGCATTCTCTATTCCAGCAGGCCTCAGCCCAGGTTGCCATGCGTACTCCAACTCTGGAAACTCTTACTAAACTAGGTCTTCAGCTTAATGGTCCCATGTTAGGCTTTCAAGATTCATATATGACCTCCAAGGGACATTCCCAATCCAGGGTGATATTGAGTGGCCTTGCCTGAGACCCAACAGAAAAAGTAATAACCTTTTTACTATACTTTAAAAAAAAAAAATCCGAATGAAAATACCTTTAATGAGTCCTTTGTGGGTGATGGGGCCTAATGGTATAAATTCTGAACACTGAAGTTGCTCTTTAAACATACCAATGTAAGTGGGGAAAAAGGGAGAAATTTCTTTTAATCACTAGAAGGTTAACACCTACACGTGTCTTCAAAAAAGGAACTTTGAGGCAAGTTTCTAATCTTGCAAATACGAAATACGACTGCAAAGTTTGGAATCCACTTATGTCTGATGTAGGGAGATTAGAGATATGAACAAATCCAAATAAGAATATTAGTATGGCAGTGGTAAGTGTTGCATTAGACAAATAGTTTAGACAATAAGAAGCAGGATATCTCCAAGGAAATGGTACTTAGGTGGGTCTTACATGATGAGTACTGGTTCACCAGGAAGGATAACAATCTTCCCCAGCCAGTGCTGTAATGTGTAATGTAATGCTATTCAGAGAGTGGAAAGTAACTGTGTGACTTGTGGATAGCATAAGGAAGGGGGGTGGAAAGTGAGTTTGGAGCTACTGTACTAGAACTAAGTGAATTTTTGAAAAGATAGCAGCATTTTCATTTCTATTCCAGAAAAATGTTCAGAATGTTATATAATGAGCAAAAGTAGAAAAAATAGCAGAGCCAGTCAATATAAAATAATAATTTTTAAAACACAGAAAAGACACTAAAACACACCCTTGCTAAAACTGGATCATTTTTAGGCAAGTGAGCAGTGCCTATTCTGGTCCACCTCGATGACAAATCCTTCAAAGAAAAGTTAGCTCTGCACCTAACAGCAGTAAAGTATCAGCATAATAAATAAACCTGCTTGGTGATGGTACAGCTAAACTATTTGCCGTTCCTCATCCTGCAAAGTGTTAAAGTCTATTATGTCCTTAACCATTGATGCTTCCTAAGCCTTCACTATTCAATACTGATTTGGGTAAAGTTAGCTTTGCAAAGATAGGTTTATAGAAATGGCAAAAGAATATAAATATTAAGTAAGTATATAAATGTTGTTATTTAATGTTTTCCTCTTTAAAACTTAGAATGGTGATGAGATATTTTGGTAGGAGATCATGCCAGAAATGCTCAAGTAAATATGAAGAATTAAAAGCATAAGATTTGTACTATTATTACATTTTCTTATTGTCATTTCCTGATTTTCCCTTTACTTTAAGCACTAGATGAGGAGTTAGAAGATCAGGATTCTACAACCAACTTTATCACCTTCTACGCATCTGCCTCGTCTCAGACAATCCCTTTCCTTTTCTAGCGCTGTTTCCTGATCTCTCAAATGAAAGAATTTTCAAATGGGCTTGATAGGATAGATCCAGCAGAGCTGCTTCAAGGGCTACTCTGGAAGATGAAGGCAGATGTTCCTTCAACCCATCCCCTTCAAACAGAGTAGCTTTGCTTTTATTTATAAGTTGGGGGTGTTCCAAGATTCTTTTGACAAAAGGATCCTAGCACTTTTTAAAAGTTTGAAAATTACAGAACTAGATCGTTCCTAAGGCCTATCTAGCTCAAAAACAGTTTCCATATCTAGAATGAGAATAACCAACAGTTCTTTTGCTTAGGTTGCTAAGGGGTAAATAAGACATTCTGTGTAGAACACTCCATACAGAATACATGAGGCCTTTGCTGTGTTAGCTATTAGTACTCCTCTCCCAACCAGTAAGTCCTCATTTCCTTATAACTCTTGCACTTTGAATATGAAATGATAGTCTGAAAATTGTCTAATATATCTGCTTCATACCACTAACACTATAAAAATGTCTTGAACATTTACTTTGTTAATTTTTAACATATTTTATTTCTACTTTTTATACTTTTTTTTCTCCCACAACTGAAAATTTTCTTCTATATCATATTTTAAGAATAATTATGACAGTACATTTATGAAAGTTAACATATCATTGTGTCCTAGGCTTGCTAGCTCATGGGAAAGTGACATCACCGTCCACTCTTTAACCCTGCCCTCTGCAACTTGCTTGGAGCTGCTGTTGATATTATCAAGGAGCAATGCTGCACTGCCTCTGTCGCTTCGCCAATTGAATTCCTTTCAGGTAAGGAACAGCTCTTTTACTGGGATGTGATTTCTGTCTCACTTGTAATTGTTTTTCAATGATCTTATCTTTCACAGGAAGTCCCCCATGGAAACCCACAGTTTCAAATGATAATAGTACTAAGCACAATGCATTTATTGTCTTGTCTACAAGTAAATGAAAGAATGGAGTCTCAGAATTGATTAGGAAATTGTCTCAAGTGGCAGAACCCATAGCTCTCTTATTCCAGGGCTTGCTGCCTCAGCCTTCCATCATCTTTCCTGACTCTGAGAAAAATGACATGATCTGGCGAAGACCCTTGTGAATGTCATTTCCTTTCTCCCACTTTGCCCCGAACAAAGATTATCAACCATTATTAGTGGCTTTGCTCCTCTTAGCTTGAAGTCAGATTGCTGAATGCATGTTTAATAGGGATGGTGTCCTCCCCACTCTCAGCACCATTCCCCTCTCTCTTCTTGTCCCCTCCCTCAGCACTTTCCGCCCACTCCCCCTATTTATTTATGTTCTTGGTATATCAATGCTGCTGTTGTAGAGTGACCAGCAGAAATATTGCCTTCCTATAAGGCTGCTAATTGTCACATTAGGTGGCAACTACAAATTAAGATGTTAACCTGTGACTAAAGTTGTGACCTTATAGCTACTGAATATAATTGTGCACAGCTATGACTTATGACAATAGAAAAATCCTCACAAGTCTCCAGATGCTGGTGGGAAGACCACATGCATTGCTGAGAAATAAGAAAATGGGAATTGGTTCTACTTCTGAGAATTGCCAATATATCCTAGGATAACTTCAGGACTTGGTGGATGAACCTCTATTATGTAATAAAACAAGACATGTAGATTTTCCTATGAATTATTTCTTAGGTAATTGATTAAAAATAACTGTTCCAGTCTAATTTACATCCATCATCTCTTGAAACTGCATTACGTTGGTTGTCTCTGTGATTTGCTTCCTGTTTCTGAGCCTTGGGCACTGACACAACATTCAGTCTTTGGCCTTGGTGTGTCCCTTTGTGTTTGTTGTCATTTGATCGACTCTGAATTCTCTAAGGGACCTTGAAGAATACTTCATTGGGTAGGAGGGGAAACTGAGATCCCGAGAGATGGATTAGGTTGCCCAGGAAACACCAAGGGGGCTGGAGGCCAAACTGGACTCACCAGGCCTGAACCAGGGTTCACTTGCCCCCAACTGCAGAGCTCACTGTAGTCCTAGGAGTGAAGGAGGCATGTGTGGTGGTTGGAGGCGGGTTGTGTCTACTGGGCATTTCTACACATGCACCCTTACTGTGCAGTAATTTGTAATTCTTTATTTGAGTACTGTCTTAAACTAGAAATGATTAAAATTCTATAATATCAATCCATGTTTTTTCTAAGTTTTGCTCAATGGATTGAATAATGAATAACACAAAAATTTATATATGGCCGCAAATGTTTATGGAGGGAGATACAAGAAATTTAACAGGTTATTTCAGGGGATTAAAGCTGGAAGACAATTACTTTTTATTTCCTTCCCTCTCTCATGTACTGTTTGCAATTTTTATACCATAGTGAGTGAGCAGCAAGAGAGATGACTCTGACTTTTAGGGTTTTATGGCATCTGGGGGGAGATAGGATAGTCTTCTATGTGTGATATAAATTGAGAATAATTTTATTACAAAGTAACTTGAACACAAGTGTTAAAGAGATTAAAGGTAAAAAAGAAACCTAAGTCTAGTGTGAGGGATTTGAGAGCAGGACCAACGAGTGTTTCTTCTCCATGGCACAGGAGGTTTTGCCCCCTCTAATGGTCTCATCTCAGTCTCATCTGTGCATGGGTGCATGAAAGCCTGACCTGCTATTGGTGGCATTAATGTGTTCTCAGCATTATTGTTGTTGTTGTTGTTTATTTATTTTTTGCTGAACCCAGAGTCTCACACATACTTTGTAAGCACTCTACCACTAAGCTCCACCCCAGCCCCTTTTTAATTAATATTTTTATCTTGAGATAGAGTCTTGCTAAATTACGCAGGATGCCTCTGGCCTGGAAGTTGTGATTCTTCTGCTTCTGCCTTCTGAGTTGCTGGGATTACAGGTGTGCGCCACCACACCTGGCCGTTGCTCTCAACGTCTTTAATCACATGAGCTCTAAGAGCCATCTGAATGTTAGTTGCTGAATGTCCCTCTCTCTTGGTGACTGTACTTCATTTGGTTTCAGTCTATTTTGCTGAATGTTATAGTTGGGAGCATATACAATTTCCTAGCTTCAAAGGAGCAGAGAAACTTGGCAGGATCTTATGAACAACGTCTGCTGAAGCTTCATCTCTGCTGTTACCCCTGGAAAGATGCATTCTTATCAGGAACATTCCAGGAGTCGGCTTCCCTCAGCAGGTCTTTGCTCCAAGTAAAGGATCAGTGACAATGAAGAAGGAGTTTGTCAGGATTACAAAGAGGTACTTTGCCTTTTCATCTTTGTAACACCTACTCGGTCATTTATTATAATTACAGAGAGTGGTACCACTAATTTTGCCTATATAGGAGATCTATTTTTTTAATTGGAAACTCACTTTCAGGCATATCTTTTTAAAGAGCTATTTTGGCAAAAGCTGTTAAATGGTGGAACGACACTTGTTCCAGATACCATCTTTATATTTCCAATTCTCTTACTTTCCAGGGTAGGCAGTCACTGTGAGCAATGTTTCTTTTTCTGTAAAACTCTTATTTTAGGTTTCAAATGCCACTCCTGCTTGAGTTGTTATCACTGCCAAATCCCAAAGGGAAAGATTCATCTTATTAATGACAGCTATTAATATATATGAAATTCTGCCTTCTTAAGTTATACTGTAACATTTCTCTCAGGCCAACAGGCATATCTTTTGGTGGTACTGTCACAATTTTAGCTTCTACTCTGTTACCGTACCATCATATCCCTAGCATGATTATCAGCAAATAGAATGTAGGATTTAGTTGAGAATCACTGACATATTGCTAAGCACATTCAGCCTATAGTTATTGCAGCCCCAGGAAGAAGAATGGACTTTTCATTCTTTATCATGTCACTCCCTACTTAAAATTCTTCCATAGCTTTCTCTTGCAATGAGAGTAAAAGCAAAACGCTTTCCTTATCCTGATCTATAAGGCTGGGCAATATCTGGCCTTGTCTTTCGTTCAGACCTCGTCTTTTGCTCTGTCCCCCCTCTCATTCACACTGCTCTGGTCACATTGACTGGCCTTATTCCTCGTTATTGCAAGCTGTTTCTGACCTTAGTGCCTCTCTGTTCTTGGAGAATACTCTGCACCAGGTCTTGCACATCTAGCTCCTTGTCTTTTGGGTTTCAGTTCAGATGTTCCCTTCCCCAAGAGGCCTGACCTGACTTCGTCACTGAATCCTTTTCTCCCCATCACCATTACTTTATATCATCACCTTGCCTTTTCCTCTTAGTCCTCTTTGTTGTTTGAAATGTTCATGTTCATGTTCGTCCTTTTCTGAAATATGTGTTGAGTGGGCCAGTTTTGTTCAGTATTGTGGCAACAGAACTTAGCACAGCACCTGGATGTAGGAAGCAGTTAGTAAATACTGGATGGCGGATGGGCACACAAATAAAATGCAAGTTGGCATGGCCATGAGACAGTCTAGAAATCTAAAAGACTGAACTTGAGGGAAGCAGAGGCATGAGAAGTATAAATTCAAGTGTGAGAAGCAGCAGCTCTTTTTCTGCTGGCATAGGGCTGGACTCAAGGTAATGCCTGGATTTGAAAGTCAAGAAGATTGAGCACAGATGAGTATCAGCATTGAAGTGGCAGCCTGGAGCTTTGTGCAAATGAGAAAGACTTAAAGAAGTGTTCACCTCTTAGAAAAAACTGGTAGGATTCAGATCAGCAGAGTGACAATATATAGAATTAGGTTCCAGTAGGCACCACAAACCACAGTAAATATTAGCTACTACATCGCTGTGGCAGAGAAACCGTCCAAAGCAAATTTATGAGGGAAGAGATGTTTATTGGGGAAGAGATTTACTGAGGGCTACCAGTTAGATCAGCCCATGATGGTGGCAGGGCAGGTGTGGCAGCAGTAGGCAGCAGAACAGGAATGGCAGGACCTTTGGCACAGAACCTCATGGCATCGCAACCAGAAAGCAGAGAGAGGGGACTGGAACCAGGGCTCAAGGTAAAAACCTCCAAAGTCCTGTCCCCAGGGAGCCACTTCTGCAAAGCTAGAATCCTGCCTTCCAAAGTTCCCATAATCTCCACAAACCACACCATCACCTGGGACCCAGTGTTTAAACACATGACGTTTGCGGGACACTTAGATCCAAACCATAACAGTGGCCAAGCTTTGGTGCCTGAAACCAAGGCAGAGGGGTTTCAGAGGGCTCCTATGGAGTGGGCAGAAGGCTCCTTTAGAGCAGGTTGTACTCTGCTGCTGCCATTGTTGCTTCTAGTTTGCTCCACTCTGCAGACTTCAGAACTCTGGGGTGAGGTAGCACAAAGCCATTTCTATATCCATGTTGATGGACAGCACTGGCTCCCAATCTGAAGTCCTACAATGACAACTCTGAGGTTGATAATGTTTCTAGAAGATAGAACTTTAGGAAGAACCACATCAGAACCAGGACTGCACAAGAGCTACTGGTTTTCATGATAACTATGCATTTTTTCCTAGAATTCTTGCCTATTATAGCTGGAGGGACTAGCTACTGTAATGATCTTATTCTGATAGATAGGGAAACACACCTAGGAAGGTTGAGTGGATATTAGAGACCAAAACTGATTTATTTGTAGTACTTTTTCTCCTACAGAGGGTCCTTATTTCTCCTTGGGTAGAGAGGGGATCTTTCTACACTAGCATTTCTGTATTCCATAGGACATAGCTTCCTTTTTATATTATTTAGTATTATAAGAAATAATTATATATTAATCACCAGATAATGCTAATGAAAATTAGTGTTAGCTAATACCTACAACTGGTTTGAGGTTTAACTCAGTTGGGAGAGTGCTGCTCTGCACTCTCTGAAGCCCCGGAGTCCATCCTCAGCACCACAAAAATGGGAGAAGGACATGACAATCCACTCCTGAAGCCATCCTGAAACAATCAGCCACTGAAAATCCTGTGAGTAGCAGAGAAGCATTGACATAGTTGCCTGGCATGTCGTAGTATCAGGGAGTGTTTTGTTCTGTTGTGCACAGGGTTGCTATGAGTCAGGCCTGACTTGACGCCACTTGACAACAAACAACAAATACATACAACTAACATTTATTGAATACTTTCTGTATTCCAGGTACTGTTTTCAGTGATTCACATTTATTAGCTCATTTCATTCTGAAGACAACACTGTGAGGAAGATATATTGTTATTCTTATTCCACAAGTACAGAAACTGAACCAGAGAGATGAACTTGCCCAGGCTTACAAAACTAGTAAGAAAGAAAAAAAAAAAAAAAAAAAAAAAAAAACATGAATTACAAAGCCTGGCTCCAGAACTCCTCATTCTTTTTTTGTAGTATTTGGAGGTTGAACCCAGGGCCCTGCAGTGCAAGTGCTCTGCCACTGGGCTACATCCCAGCCCATTTTTTTTATTCTTGAGACAGGGACAGGCTGTCACTAAGTTACACAGGCTACCTCTGGTCTCAAACCTGTGACCTCCAATCTGTGCATTCCAAGTTGCTGGGATTACAGTCATGAGCCACCCTGCCTATCTGGAACTCCTTATTCTTAACCAATAGATAATGTTACCTATTTTAATAAGTTTAGCTAAACAGTTACATTTTTAAAACTACAAGGCAGTTGAGGGCCTTCCATGTGCTTAAAGGGCAGTGTGACCTGACTAGTTGAAGAATACAGGAAATATCATTTCCCAAATGTTCTTGGCATCCAGGAGACATTTTCTAGGAGTATTTTATAGGATGAATGTTTTTCAGAACACAGATGAGGAGCCACTGTTCTGTTTTCTCTCTCTGAAGATTTGGATGACCAAAGGAGAATGTTCCTCTGCATGTTCTTAGAGGCAGTCTTGCTCATCTTGCTGTTTCTGAGACTGATTGTCATGCGGACACCATTTCACCCTTTAGAGACTACACTGCTCTCCTCCCGGTCAAGGCCTCCTTGGTCAGAATGATACAATAGGAAGGAGATCTGCCTTTGGCATTCCTTGGTACACATGGAATCAGGCCAGAGACCCAGAAGGCCCCTGACTGAGCTCTGTGTTCCCACCCTGCACCTGTCCCCAGTTGTGTTTCAGTTGACTGTCATCCTCCCTACACACTGTGTACATAGATAGTATCATGCCAGAGGTTCTGCTAATGGATTGAACCATCTCACTGAAGTCCACCTTTGACCTAATTTGTGATTTAACTCCTACTGAGAATGCTCAAGAGGACTCTTCCTTGCAATCTGTACTGAACTAAGAGATACAGATGGAGTGTTCCACAGCCTTGGTCTCTGAGCCAAGGAAAGTCTTTTGTTCATTCCTGGACCTTATTTCATTGACTTCACCTCCATCTACCCGCCCCAGGCCATTCAAACTGTGCAGATGGAATTTTCAAGGGCCCAGAGCCCCAAAACTGCAGTTGCTTTTTTTCCTCCCTAATTAGATTGATGCATTCTACAACAATTTTGAATATGTTCTCAAACATTAACCTTTTAAAAATCCTTACATCAATTCTCATTTTAAAGGTAAAGAAAGAAGTAACATCGAAAAGTTTATGTAACTACTGGCATGATGAAGGACCATGTTTTAAACCTAGGTCTTATGATTCTATTATCTGTTTCATCTAATGACAGTTACATCAGGAAAAAAATTGTCAAGTGGTTCTTTTTGGCAAACCTGGGTCTTGTACATCATTTTTGCCATCTGACAGCAATATTCTCCTTTAGAGAACCACAATCTTCTAATACAGGAACAGTGTGAGTAATGTTCTTAGGCAATGTGGGTCCTGGAAGGTAAGTTTCCCTTCATTAGATTATAGTTTTTATGTATCTGCTGGGTAGTTTAATTATATGGTGAAAATATGCAGAAAAGAAGAAACAAAAAACTTTATAGCCTTTATTACTAGTAATTAGAATTGGCCACAGATATATTCTTAGCTCAATGAATTTGAGATCGTACACTCTTCAGTGTGGAAGGGGAAGCAGTTCAAGCATTTTGAGTACGAGATCCTGTACTGTTCTGGAGCAGGAAACTTACTTGTCAAAGTTTGATTTTAACTTTAAGATCCCACTGATACTTAAATGCCATTATTTTCATGATGTAAACATCATATATTCAACTCCTTGATTATTTAGAAATTATTTTACAAATAATTCTCCCATTCAACTGTGTTTTTTACCATCTATTAGCATTTTCATCAAGAGAAGACAAAAAAAAAAGATGTGAAAATTCAATTTAGTCATTTTGCCATTTGTTGACATTATGGGTGAAAATCGATATTGAAGTTTGAGGTTGTGGTTTAAACTAAAGAGCCTTTAAAAAAAATAATAATCTATAGGATCTCGTAGAAATAGACAGAAGAAGCCTGGCAAGTTTATAGATGAATATCAACATGAGCTAAGGAAAACAGGAAGCAAAGTTTTAATCTCTATACCCCATAGTGTCTATCTACTTTTAGATATTATACTACATAAAGAGCTACAGCTGTCCATTATGTGCCATGTTCACCTGTGGATAAATGATAGGCATTCTTATTTTTAAGTAATATTTCCTCTTAATTATGAAGATAATTCCGTTTATAACAAAAATAGGAAACGACAGAAAAAATGTCAAGCAAATTAAAATCACAGGGAATAATCACTATTGAAACTTAGAGTAATTCTTGTTAGTGTTTTTAATGTATGCTTATATACACACATACACATACACAAACGTTTTCATATGGAAATTGGCCTCATTGAAGATGCTGGGGCTCAGTTATCGGCAGTCCTTTTGCTCTTTCTTCTGCTTTACCTTCCAACACAAAAACTCTTCCCAAAAGACTGTCAAAGGACTTTAGAGACTTTATATATGATGGTCCTGTTATTAGTGAGAGTAGATGTACAGCAAGGCTGGGAGGAATTCCACACATACAAGGGCTGTTGCAGATGTAATCAGCAGGCAGACAGACCAAGATCACAGAACACCTGCTCTGCTTCTGTGGTAATCCCCCTGTGCATCCCAGGAAGCTGAGAAGGGTATGATGTTGGTACCCACAGGTTCCCAGGTGGGTGCACCTTTTTTCTTCCTGGCTAAGCCTTTGTCCTCAGGGGGCAAAGATAATCAGGAGTTGAGTGCTAGTCATTACCTTGAGGGAGTCCAGTCTCAAAGGAAGTGATTACTGCTCTATTTTCCATCTCTGTCCTCACAACAGATTTCTGAGAAATTACCTCAACAATTTGGGTTTGAAAAGATGCTGCTGTCTTCATTCCTTTTTTTTCCCTGCAAGACATTCTGTGGCTTGGGGAAATAAGTGGTTGTTCTTAGTTGAAGACAGTGCCCTCATCTGAATTGTCTTCCTCTGCTTCCTTTCATAGTGGACTCTACTGTTGTGCCAGACCCTACAGAAAGTGGGGAGGGTGATGCCAGGCAGAGAGCCTGGAGGTTAAGAAGACATTTAGCTGGCCCTCGTAGCTGCCCCATCACATCCTAACCAAAGGCCACTTCCCTGCCCAGATTTCCACCATATACCCTGCTCCTTGGCATTTCTATCCCTGCCAAGGAGCTAAAATCCGGACAGTATCCAGGCTTTCTGCAGAACTTGATAGAGAAGGTCCAGTGGAACTAGAGATGCTCTGGCCTTGGCCTCACTGAGGAAAACAGGAATGAGGGGGGACCCACTAAGTCGATAATTATGGCTCTTCTTTTGTTTGCTTGTTTTTATTAATTTTTTTCCTGGTTCTCAAAGAAATACATACTAATGATAGAAAATGTGATATGTTTTTCATTAGAAAAACAGTACTTATGCTACCTTTTAGCTTAAAAATGTTGAATCAGCTACTGTCTCTCACCGTTCAGTCTATTTGGCCTTCATGGCATGGTGGGGAAAGAAGGTCTAGTGGCAAGGTCTAGCAGGCTGCAGTCTGCTTTGTGAGTTGGGGGTATTCACTGTCTCTACCTCAGGAGCTGTAACTCTAAAGTGGGGGCAGGAAGGACTGGAGGACAGATAAGGTTTGTTCAGTTCTGCAACAGTATGATTATAGATGGCACTGATTTGTAAATGTCATTGCACATTTACAAAGCTTGCTTAGAATGCAGATTTCTGAGTGACAGCTAAAGGACTGATTTAGCAACTCTGGAGTGAAGTCCAGGAATCTGCACTATAGCAGATCATCCAAAGTGTTTCTGATGAAGATTTCTCAAGAACCAAACTACCAGAAACACATAGACAATGCCAGAATATGCCCTAAGGTGAGAAATGATAGGAAAAATTCATTTTCATGATGACAAACACCTTGACCCTAGCTCAAACAGCTAAATTATTTTCTTCTTTTTTCTACTGTTCCTTATGTACCTGTGCTTAGCATAGTCCCTGACTGTCCTGAAGTTTATATTTTTTTCTTTTGTGGTTTTCTTCTACCATAACCTCTCCCTTTTGCACTGAGGTGCTTTCTAGAATGCAGGTGCTAGTTTCCTCTCTAACTCAGCTTTCTGCTATTCGATATGAGCACATAGTGTCCCTGTTCTGCCTCTGAGCTTTCTCCTTCCCTCAGGGATGTACAGCCTCTATAGCCTTCTCTACTCACAGTGAGTCTGATGTGATGGGACAGTCGCTCATGCTGATGGAGGACACTCAAGGTCTAGTCTTACTTCTGCCACCCGTTGGACTTGTGGCACTGTTCTTGTCAGGTAACCTCTGTGGGTCCCAATTTCTTTATCTGTGCAATGAAGGGCTTGAGTTAAATTATATGTGTGTTCTTAAAGTTCCTTTTAAAGTAGAGGCACACAGAGTTGTTTTGTCTGTTCCCAGCTGTTTCTGATTTATTCCCCCAGGCTGTATAATATAACTATATTCTTTAAAAGGACTAGGTCTTATTTCTTCTGACCTTTTTTTTTTTTTTTGCAGTACTGGGGGTTGAACCCAGGGCCTCACGCTTGCATGCTTTGTAAATGTTGGACCACTGAGCTGCGCCCCCAACCCATTTTTTTTACTTTTTGAGACAGGGTCTCGCTAAGTTACACAGACTGCCTCTGGTCTTGAACTTGAGATCCTCCCGCCTCCGAGATTACATACATGCACCACCGCAACGGCTCTTGTGACCATCTTGAAATGTGTTTAACTGAAGAAAAGCATAGATTGTGTTTCGTGTGTGTGTGTGTGTGTGTGTGTGTGTATGTGTACACCTGTACATGTTTATGCATTCTAAGAAAAAGAAGCTGATACAGTAAGACCTTCCCAACAATCACAAGGAAGGGTCAGGAATGATGAGATTAGGGTGTCTTCCGGCCCTCAATTCTTCCTGCCTGTAAGACCCAGGCAACTCCTTCCTGTGGAGTCAGAGGAGCTGCCTGTGAAAGAAAAGGAAGGGGAAGAAACTTTCAATGTTCTCTCACAGTCCTTGATCTCTCTCCTCTCTCTCTTCTCTGCCCTCCCTCAGGCTTCTTCCACTTTCACTTCTACTCTGTTTTTGACTCTGGACCCTAGTCCTCACTAAAACATTTGTGTCTTAGGAATTCCTAGAAGTTTGTTTGCATTTTATTTATAAGCACTGTTACTCTAAGAATGTTTTCTAAACAGTAAGCCTCTTCCCCTTCCTAGAACTACTAAGCAGAGGCCTTCATTATGCCCCACACAGAGCATGGCTGTATTCAGGCAAGTGGCTTCCTGGTGATAGGCCTTACTTCCCTGAAAAGGAGGCTGAAGATATATTTCTGCTTTTAGAAACACAGTGATTGCAAAATTGCAGTGCCTGAATTCACTTTGTTCACGGAGGGAGCTGCTGTATTGTTCTCATGAGTTTTTCTGGCGCGAGAGAGGGACACAGCCCGGGAAGGATGCCAGCCTTCAAGGGAGTGATGGATTGGAAGGTGAAACTGTTCTAAGCCTCAGTTGAGAACCTCCCGTGAGACCTCCTGGTAATGACTAATCTCTTCAGCAAAGTGAACAGATTTAGAATAGAAAAGGTGTTGAGGGGTGAGGCCATAGAAATTGTAAACAAGAACAGAGTTATTTTATTGTCTTTTTGGTCCTTGCTAGTGTAGACCTCACATGGGGTGCATTGGGGGATGGCCCTGGAATGGAGGTAGGAAGTGGTCTGGGCTCTGGTCTTTGCAGTGTGACTGAACATAAATCCCTACCCTGTCTAGATCCTAGTATTTTTGTTCCTGCAGCCCTAAAACCCACTGATTCTGAGTTCTAGTAGTTGAAGAAGTTACAGCAGTGTAAGAGCTGGTGGATTAAGTTAACCTGAGGAAGAAGACCTACCAGCCCTTTTGCCTTCCCTCAGAGGTCAGCACGTTCCTTGGTGGGTTAGATATCTGAAATGATGGTCACAGACAAGGGATTATGTGGGGGCAGCAGGAAAGTATTTCTGTAGCTTTAACCAGAGGCTTTCATGCAATTGGTGTCAGCAGTTAGCTTTCAGTAATTCAAAACAGTGTGATTGACTTACACCCTGCAAGGGGCTGTCTGGTATATTGTCTGAAGCTGTGATAACAGGACACAGACTAAATTAGAGCAAAGAGTTAACAGTCATGTTCAGGTGCTGATACCTATTCTTGTCTCCTTAGAGCTAAATGTAGTTCTTCATAAAAAATTACGTTTGTCCATCGTCTCAGTGTTTCTGGCTCTCTTCCTGCTGGTTTTAAATTATTAAATATCCTTCTCATTTAACTTCAGCTTGCAAATCATTTGTGAAGGCAGTAAACATTAGAGAGATTGTTTGAATCATCAGCTGCTCTTTATCATCGGGTCCCCCAAATATGGTAATATTTTTAGCAGAAATCAGGGCAGTGAAAACAGAAGATGGTGGTTTGGGTATCTTTATTTTAAACAGGTGAGTTAAATCTGCTTACATTTGTTCTGATTACTAATGTAGCTGGACTTACTGTCTGTCACCTTTGAGGGGTGTGGGACAGAATGTATGTGTTTTTGGTTATCATATTTTATGTTTTCTTCTTGTCTTTTGTTGGATAATTTTTTCGTTTAAAAAATGTGCTGGCATGGAAGCAATAGCTTGCAGTTTTCTTATACATAAAATATGAAGCTTTGTAGCAAAGGCAGAATTGTTAGATATCTTTACCTTTTTCAAACAAGTGGAGACCATACAGTTTTTAAACTACCTTGTGGACACATTCTGTCCTCTTACCCCACACTTCCCCATTACTAACATCTATTGCTTTTGTTTCTTTCATTTGAATTCACACAAATTAATTAATAATCTTAAATATTTTAATATTTATTACCTCATACATATCAATCCCCAGGCATCACGGTTTTGTGGGTTTTTTTCTGTTTGCATCCCACATCCTTTAGTATTCCTCTTACTGATAATCTGTGAACGATAAACTCTCAGTCTTTATGTGACTGGAACTGTCTTCAGCTAAGTGAGGTACAGATCCTGTACCCTTTTCAGTGTGAAGATCTATCACTCATTTCCTTCTGCCACCTAACTTTGTTGATAAGACAGCTATTGTGAGACTATTTGCTGTTCCTCTGATGATAACCTATCCTTTTTTTTTCCTGCTGGCCTATAAGATTTTTATCTTTGTGCTTGATATACTACAGTTGCACAGTGATATCTAAGTATACATTTATTCTACATAGTACTTTAAGTCTGTTCCATCTGAGGATCTCTCTTTAATTAGTTGTGGAAAATTGTTAGGTATTTTATGTTGTTTCCATTATCTGCCATCCCCCATTTTCTTCTTCTGACCCTCTATTAGATGTTTAGTAAAGTCTTTATGATCTGTTCTTCTTGTCTCTTAACTCTATTCTTTCATATATATATACATGTTGTTTTTGTTGTTTGGTGTCTTCAAGTCAGGTCCAACTCATAGTTACTCTATGTACAACAGTACAAAACACTCCCCAACTCTGTGCCATGCCTGGCACTTTGTCAGTGCTTCTCTGCTGTTCATAGGGTTTTCAATAGCTAATTATTTAAGGTTTCAGGAGTAGGCTACCAGGTCCTTCTCTCATTTTTGTGGTGCTGAGGATTGAACCCAGGGCCTCAGTGCAGAGCAAGCATTCTACCAACTGAGGTAAACCCCAGCCCATATATATACCTATATATGTAATTTTTAAAATACACACCCACATACATACCCACAAACACAGTTGTCTCAGAGCCACATTCAGGATAAATTTCCTTGGTTCTAGATCGTCCAATCCACTCATTTTAGCTTTAACCCCACTACTGAGTTTTATTTCAAAGGATATATATCTATATTTCATTCCCAAGGAATTAACATTTTAAGAAACTCTTTCTGAGAATATTAAACTCATTTTCTTTTAAATCTTTTTATCTCATTGTTTTTAAAAATTTTTTAGGAGTTGATTCATTTTCTACTTGTTAATTTTGTGACTGTCTGACTTAGGGTGGATTTCTTCATGTGTTTTGGAATTTGGGGTTGTTAGCTCACCTTGTTTAAGTTTTCTTTGTCCTCCCAACTGTTTCTCACAAATTGCACCCTCCCTGCCCCTGACATATTGTAAGTTACTTTAACCCACCTTCTCAAGCCTCTAACACATAATGATGCTTCTCTGTGGTGATATTGGGGTTAACTTGATGGTACCTAACAACAGCAACAACACAGATCACTCACTGAAGCAGCAGGCAACTTGGCTCTGCTCTGGTGGGAAGATTAAGTCTGTATCTTCACATTTCTCTAGACGTACAGCCATGTGTAAGTCATAGTCCCCAACAATTATCAGCAACATGGTTTGGTCTCCTTTCATGGACGTCAACAGTCTGTGTCTAGCACTCCCCTCACCTTTGCCACGGAGCTTCTCCTTGACTTTGGCCCCATCAGGTAGGTGCATGCCTCCAGCTCTGCTTCCCCACTGTGTTTTTGTTCCACAGAAATGCTTAGCTTGTTTTTTGAGTGTAGCTATGATATAGAAATTTCACATTTTGAATTTTTTTCTGTCATTACCTTTTACTTAAAGAATTCAGGTTGACTTCTTAGAGTGTTGACTTGATCTTTGGCTTTCTCTGATTTAGCCTTGGTTTTCACATCTGTAGAAGGGAAACAATAACTGTCCTTCCTGTCTGTGAAAGCACTTTGTAAATAATAAAGGCAAGATGTGTCATTGGTACCACATTTTACCATTACTCTCTATCTTTAGAATAAGGACATTCAGGATGGATGGGTGGATGGTGGGAGAATGAAATATTTTGTGCCATAATAGAATTAAACATCTCTAGAATTTTAGTTGCTAAGTGTTGTCAGCATTTCAGGTCACATATTACAGAGTGGTTTCTAGAGGTAAAGGGATTGTGGATTTGGTTTTATTTTTAAAGTGGTGTAAAATAAAAAGGAAATTGTGTATAAGGATGGTAGAGCTGACTCATCATTTGCTGGATTTTTCATTTTTCCTCACTATCTTTTTAAGCAAGTATGATATCTAGAACATAGCTTACCATTTGGTGTTTGGGTAATTTATAAAGTCCATCTAAACCAAACTTGCTTTGGTGGAAAAGAGTTTATTCAGCTTTTTCCTTCAGGTACTCATCACTGTCAATTCATAATGTAAAGGGCTTGGACAGCTGCAATGTTAAAATGCAACTTTTTATCAGTTTTATAAACCATTTTCTGTATTTCACCTCAAAAACAAAACAAAATGCAAAACTATTCATCAGATGGCAAGAACCAAAAAACAGAAACCACAGCCTAAATTTTACTGTGGACACACCCTTAATTAAAGGTTTACTCCTCTCATATTACTACATTTTTGGTAACAGAGTCCTGCTTTGCTCGTTCAACTGACCATTTTTTTTAATTGAAAATTCATCTTCCTACCTCTCTGTATTTTCTGTTACACCACCTGGAGTCTAAAAGTGTCCTGTACATGTTTCTAGGTGGTGGCTATGTAGTAATCACTCTTCCAAACTGAATAAACAAGAAACAACTTCTCAAGTATGAAAATCTCACACAAACCACACCCTTTGCATTACTTGTACATAGGTAATGCCAAAACTATAAATAACTATGGATTAGTAGGAAAAAAAATCAAGAAATGCCACTGCATAACTCTTCAACCTTCTGCCCTACCTCTACTACTAGGCTTCATGGAGAACAAACACAGACCAAAAAAAAAAAAAGAAAGAAAGAAAGAAAGAAAGAAAGAAAGAAAGAAGGAAAAAAGAAAAAGAACTGCGGAGAGAGAAGAAATAGTCTAACAAAGGTGCCCAGGTGTGAGGAGGGGAAAGAAGAAAATTGAACAAAAGGAAGTATGAATCAACACTTTATATCCAGCGAAGTTGTCCTTTAGATATCAAGGCAACAGTAAAGCAGTTTTTATCTTATAAAAATTTATAGCTTTTCTTGGAGAATGTCCTATAGCAGGAGTCATCAAACCATGGCATGCCACCTGTTTTTATAAATAAAGTTTTATTAGAAGCCAGGAGTGGTAGTACACACCTATAACTGTAGCACTCAGGAGATGGAAGCAGAAGAATCATGAGTTTGAGGCCAGCCTTGGCTACATAGTGACACCCTGCCTCAAAAAATATTATTTAAGAACAGCCAAATTCATTTGTTTATATATCATATGTGGAAGTCATTTGTTTACATTTTGTGTGTGGTTACATTTGTTCAGTACTGGCATGGTTTAGTTACAGTTGCAACAGGAACCATATGGCCTACAAAGTCTAAAATATTTACTATCTGATCCTTTACAGAAAAAAAGTACAGAGTGCTTTACTGTAAAAATTCTGTGTAACGACTGGGAAGACTTCAGGACTGATATTCATTATGGCCTTTAAAGTATATAAATATAAATGTCAGGCAAGAACAAAGATGGGATGATGTGGGAATACTAATATAAAAATATACTATGACAAAATAGAGATAATGTTACTAAAACTAGGAGGAGAAGGGATAGAGAAAGATGAGAATAGAAAAAAATCACTATTGTATGTTGTTGTTAGGTGCCGTCAAGTCAGTATCTGACACATAGCGACCCTCATAGGGTTTTCAATGGCTGACTGTTTTCGGGATTGCCTTGGGAGTGGATTGCCAGGTCCTTCTCCCATTTTTGCAGTGCTGGGAATTGAACTCAGGACCTCAGAGCCAGCAGCGCAGTGCTCTACCAACTGAGCTAAATCCCAGCCACTATTGTATAGGCAGGACGTAAATGATAAAAAATATGCTCTCACATCTCCCCACATAAACCCTGATGCTTCAAATGGTAAATAGTTAAATAAAGAACATTTAAAATATAAGTGTAAAGGTTAGCCATGACAACAAAATAGGAACTCTTTATAAATATCAATGTACACATCTCACATGGAAAGAAATATAGGAAATACACTTTTAACTCACAAAATATCATAGGGTGATGGCAAAACATAGCAGTCATAACAATAAATGTGAATGGGCTTAATTTACCTTCTAAAAGAAAATGATTTATAATTTAAGTTTGCAATATAAAACTTAAATGCATACGTATATATTCTATATGAGAGACATAGCCAACAGTGATTCAGTTATTCTACAAAATGATGAACAAGCGTACTATGACCGTGGAAACAAAAAAAAAAAGTGGCAGCAATCCTGATATGAAATAATACAGAATTTAAACTCAAAAGCATTAAGCATGACAAAGAAGGAAATTTTGATTAAAACAAAAAGAGAGCAAGCCCTTGGTACCTGGATATTTACAAAATCTTTTGTTAACTTCTGGGTGAAAGGAAACATATAAATTTTTTAAAATGATGATAATGTAGTCTTTTATGAGCAGCTTTTACTTAGTGTATTGTCACATTTCATACATGTTATCAGTGCTTCATTCCTTTATTGCTGTGTGGATACACAACATTTCATTGACCCACTCAATGGCTGAACATTTGGTTGTTTCTGGCTAGTATGAATAATGCTGTTATGAAAAATTGGGTAATCATTTGGGAAAAAATGGGCCCATCTCACTATCTCACTATATGTAAGAATAAACTTCAGATGGATTGGGGATCTAAGTGAAAAGTGATAGTGGAAAAACTGATGGAATTTGAATAAAGTATGTAGTTTACTAAGTAATACTTTACCAATATTTATTTCCTGGTTTTGATCATTTGTGTAAGATATTAATATAGGGGTGAGGGGAATGTGGGAGCATGGTACTATTTTTTAAACTTTAATCTAAAATTATTTCAAAATAAGAAATTTTAAAATACAGATGCTTCTTGACCTATGATAGGGCACATCTTATTAAACCCATTATAAATTGAAATTATTAAGTTGAAAAATGCATTTACTACACCTAACCTATTGAATGGACTGGGATTTAGCTCAGTTGGTAGAGCGCCGCTCTGCAGTCTCTGAGGTCCCGAGTTCGATTCCTAGCACCACAAAAACAGGAGAAGGACGTGGTAATCCACTCCCAAGGCAATCCCGAAAACAGTCAGGCATTGAAAACCCTATGAGGGTTGCTATGAGTCAGACTCGACACGACTCGACAGCACCTAACAACAACAACAACAACCTGTTGAATGGGCTGGAGTTTAGCTCAGTTGGTAGAGTGCAGCTCTGTGCTCTCTGAGGCCTCAGGTTTGATCCCCAGCACCACAAAAACAGGAAAAAGACACGTCAATCCACTCCCGAAGTAATCCCAAAACAATCACCCATTGAAAACCCTATAAGGGTTGCTATGAGTCTGACAAGACTCGAGGGCAACCTAACAATAACCTGTTGGATATCATAGCTTAGCCACACAGTACACAATAGAATATCAGTTGTTCCCCATCATGATTGTATGGCTGGCTGCTGCTATCCAGTATCACAAAAGAGTATTGTAATATGTATTGCTAGCTTTTGGAAAGAAGAAAATTCAAAGTTTAAAGTATAATTTCTATTGAATGTATACTACTTTTCCACCGTCATATAGTTGAAAATCCTAAGTAGATCCATCATAAGTCGGGGATCATCTGTATTAGGTGCCATACCAAGAAAATGAAAAATGTCCCACAAAAGGGTGAGAGACTAGACCAAAGTGTATCCTCAGATCTCTATGAAAGGGAACACGTTAGTACCAACAAGGGAACAGAAGTGGTGAGAGGAACTAAGCTCCAACTGAGAAGCTCAGGAGGTAACAATGATGACATCTTTGTCATCGTACTGATTGCATTTCACTTTATTACTCTAATGGGTAAGGTAATGTCTACATCTTGAAGTTAAGGTGGATAGTTTTAATATATACAATTTTAATTACTTTTGAGTTTCAATGCCATTTATTTCAAAGCTATGAAGTTTCATGATGTAAATAAACATTTTGAGAGATGGACAAATTAGAGAAAAATGCTGGAGAAATAAATGTTAGCTATCTTCATCTTACAAATATTGATGATTTAACATTAAGGATCAAAGTATAGGTGGTAGTACTGAGGAACGGGAATCTTAAGAAAAACAGAAATCTTTAGGCTTTGGAACCACAAATAGTTCTTTAATTATCAAGGAAGCTTAGTGAAAATGAGAATTTTCCAAAAAAGCAGCTAAGTGACCCATTTCCTTCAAAAATCTTATTCCCATAGTGAGATACAATTGTATTAGGTCAGGATTTATACCTATCAGATGTGATAATATCCCAAGGTCATGTAAGATACCTGCAGCCGTGGCCCTGTGGCATCCAATCCCTTCAGATCTTGGAAGCTAAGCAGGGTCAGGCTGGTTAGTAGTTGGATAGGAGACCGCCGGGGAACACCAGATATTGTAGGCTTGGGAGATGGACCTGGCAACCCACTCCCAAAAATCAGTCTGCCATTGAAAACCCTATGAACAGCAGAGAAGCACTGACAATAGTATTTCGCCTCTTGTACGTAGGGTTGCTATGAGTCTGATGCCCACTCGAAGGCACCTAACAACAACAACAACATGTAAGTACACGTAGTTATTTAAGAGCCACTTCTCCAATGTAAGAAAGTCCTTAAGCAAGCATACATTAGCTTGTGGGCTGGACAGATATATTTACTTAAAGAAAGATTTGTTATTTCTGTGATTATGGTGGTGTCATTTCTTTATCCATGATTTGTATTATAAAATCAAGCAGGAATCGTAGTAGGCATATGGAGTCACTTGAACGTGGCCCCTAAGGTTCAGGTAATGGAAACTTAATCTCCAATGCAACATTATTGAGAGGTAGGATCTTTAAGAGGTCATTAGGTTATGAGGATTAATGCCATTATTGCATGAATGGGTTAATTATTGAGGGAGTGAGTTCTGGATAAAAGGATGTTTACCTTTCTCCTTTTTTTTCACTATATGATATCTTCAGCCATGTTAGGACACAGCAAGAAAGCCCTCACCAGTTGTGAGGCCCCTCAGATTTAAACTTCCCAGCCTCAAAAATGGAAATAAATAGATATTTATTCTTTATAAATTATTCAGTCTCAGCACCGGGCACGGTGGCACACACCTATAATCCCAGCGGCTCGGGAGGCGGAGGCAGGAGGATCGCAAGTTCAAGACCAGAGGCAGTCGGCATAATTTAGCGAGACTCTGTCTCAAAAAGTAAAAAAAAATGGGCTGGGGGTGCAGCTCAGTGGTCCAACACTTGCACAGCATGCAAGCGTGAGGCCCTGGGTTCAACCCCCAGTACCACTAAATAAATAAATTAAATAAATAAATAAATCAGTCTCAGATATTCTATTACAATGACAAAATACAGACTAAGACAGCATAGTTTTATTATTTTGATTACTATATTTTTCCTTGGGAATTATATTTCAAATAATACAAGATTCTTGATTAAATAAAGTTTTTGTTTTTAGATGCCATCGAGTTGGTATCTGACTCATAGTGACCCTACATACAATAGGTGAAAGACTATTGCCATTTTTTAGTCACATATAAAATTGAGACTAGATTTAGTTACATAAGTCTTTGTTAAAATATTTGTT
Source organism: Pedetes capensis (assembly GCA_007922755.1). Taxonomy (NCBI): domain Eukaryota; kingdom Metazoa; phylum Chordata; class Mammalia; order Rodentia; family Pedetidae; genus Pedetes; species Pedetes capensis. The sequence goes on along the minus strand of VMDO01000530.1, from coordinate 160,309 downwards.
CCATAAGGCAGTCAAATTTATATTACATTAGCTAACTTAGGTTTTTTTTTCTCCCCTATAAACACAGCTAACCATATGTACAAGGACAGTTGTTATTTGGATTCCCATGGATATCTTTATGCAGTATTTGTCAGAGGGGAAATTGCCTTATGCATAATCTGAAGTAATTGAAATAATTGGAAGTATAATAAGAACCAACATTTATATGCTCCCTTGTGCTTCTTTCTACTCTGAAAAATAAAATAATCACTGAATGCATTTATATTTTAAAATTTAACAGATTTGGTAAATAAATCTTATTCTCTAAATGTGCAGAGGAGCCAGTATAAGGTGGTTGGTGTCCCTAAAACAGGTATTCAAAGGTCTCTTTAAACTTCCCAAAACCATGTTACCATGATGCACTAGCAACCTACAATATAAAACTGGTTATAGAAATAAAGATATAGTTGAAATGTATTTTTCAAAATTCATATTATTGCCTGTTCTTTTTGATATAGGTAATATCATTAATAATGGTCCCATATATGTGTTACTTTGTCTTGTATTTAGTGGTTTTAGGAATTGGCTTTAAAAAAAAAAAAAAAGTTGTTTGTGTGGTTTCCAGGCTTCCTTTTAGTACCCGACCACATTTTACATTTTTATTCATCTTTTTAAAAGTAAACATTATTTTTATGAAAGTTTTAGGTTCATAGAAATATTTAAAGGCAGGTACTAAGATTTCCCACATACTCCTTCCCCTACACAAGCATCTCATCTCCCATTATAACATCCTTCACTAAAGTTGTATATTTGTTACAATTAATGCACCTACAATGATGTATCATTATCACTCAGAGTCCATAGTTTACATTAGAATTCACTCTGAGTTATATATTCTGAGTTTGAGAAAATGAATAGTAGTATCCATCTACCATTATAGTATCATATAGAGCAGCTTTACTGGCTAAAATAACTTTGTTCCCTGTATTCATCCATTTTTACCAACTCCCTTGTTGCCTTTGATCTTTTTACCTATCTCCATAGCTTTGTCTTTTCCAGCATGTCATCCATCATTATTCACAAATGCTGTGATTTTATATATAGGAAATCCTGAAGAATCAACAACAGCAAAAATAAAAAGCTATAGACTAATAAGAAATTATAGGAAGATTGCAAGATACAAAATTGATAATTGCTTTCCTATATATCAACAATAAACAGTGGAATTTGAAATTAAAAACCCAATGCCATTTACATTAGCACTCCTCCAAATGAAACACTTTGATATAAACATAACCAATTATGCATAGATCTATCTGAGCAAACTTTAAAACTTGAAGTAAATCAAAAATAAGTAAGTGGAAAAATAATTCTATGTTCATAGAAAACTTGATGTTGTCAAAATGCCAGTTTGTCCCAAATTGATCTGTACATTCAATGCAATCTCAGCTAAGATCCCAGAAAATAATTTTGTGTCTATCAGCAAAGTAAAGTTTATCTGAAGAAGCTATAGACCCACAGTAGCCCACACAATCTTACAGGAGAACATAGTCAGAGGAGTGACAATACTCTACTTCAAAATTTACTATAAACCTATAATAATTAAGACATTATATTATTGCTGAAAGAATAAACAAATCAGTGGAATAGATTAAAGAGCCCCGAAACAGACCTACATAAATACAGTCAATTGATCTTTTACAGAGGAGCAAAGGCAGTTCAGTAGAGAAAGACACCCTTTTCAACAAATGGTACCGGGCCAACTAGACATCCACATGAAAACAAAATGTAGACAAAAACTTTACACCACTCATAAATATTAAGTCAGAATATATCTCAGACCTAAATGTGATTGCAAACTTATTAAACTCTTAGAAGGTAATATATGAAAAAATCTTGATGGCCTAGGATTTGGCAGTGACTTTTAGATACAATACAATAGATTGGTTTAGTATGATCTCTGAAAGAAAGAATTGATAAGCTGGACTTCATTAAAATTAAAAGTTTTTGCTCAGAGAAAGACCCTGTAAATAATGAAAAAAGATACAGATTAGGAGAAAATATTTGTAAAACACAGATCTGAAGAAGGACTATTATCTAAAATATAAAGAGAACTCTTAAAACCCAATATTAAGAAAACAAAACAACTCATTAAAAATAGGACAAAAACCTTAAGATATTTCACTAAAGAAGATATCCGACTTGCAATTAAGCATATAAATATGTTTCACATCATGTGTCGTTAGGAAAATGCAAATTAAAACAATAGTAAGATGCTACTAAACACCTGTGAGATTGATCATAATCCAGAACACTGACAACAGTAAATGTTGATGAAGATGTGGAGCAACAGGAATGCTCATTCATTGCTGGTGGGAATGCAAAATGGCACAGACACTTTGGAAGATAGGTGGCCACTGGGTTTTTTGTTTTGTTTTTGCTTTTGTTTTTATGCCTAACATACTCTTACCATATAATCCAGCAATCAAGTTCCTTTGTGTTTACTCAGAGGAATTGTGGCTCTGGGGATGTAGGTCAGTGGTAGAGCTCTTGCCTCACTTGCACAATACCCTGGGTTCAATCCCCAGAACAACCAAAAATTTTAAAAAACCAAATTAATAAATAAGCCAAAGGAATTATAAATTTATGTCCATACAAAAACCTGAACAGGGAGGTTAACAGCAGCTTTGATCATAATTGCCAAAACTTGGAAGCAACCAAGATGTCCTGTCAGTAAGTAAATGGATACACTCTGGTACGTCTAGACAATAGAATTTTATCCAGTATTAAAAAGAAATGAGCTGTCATATCAGGAAAAGGAACAGAGAAAACTTAAATGCATATTTGTTGTGTTGTTGTTAGGTGCCCTCCAGTCGTATCGGACTCATAGTGACCTTATGTAAAACAGGCAGAACAGTATTGTTAGTGCTTCTCTGCTATTCATAGGGTTTTCAATGGCTGATTGGTTTTTGGGAGTGGCCTGCCGGGTCCTCCCAAGCCTACAGCACTGGTGTTCCCAGATGTCTCCCAACCAAGTACTAACCAGGCCTGACTCTGATTAGCTTTTGAGAGCTGAGAGTGTTTACATGATATAATTGTGCAGGTTGACTTTGTCCTCAAATTTACAATCCTGCTCCTGCTTCTTGAGTTGCTGAGATTAAGGGTATGTGCCACCACTCCCAGCTAGAAAATAATGGCCATTGTTTTATATCCTTTACTGGAAAAGGGGGTAGATTTACGTCAATTATGAGATTGTAGACTCTAGAGTCAAAAACGTGTATTTGAATACCAGTTAGTTATACAATTTACTTGCCAATTGTATGACCTCAGGAAGATTTCCTCACCTGTAAATGAGAATTTAGTTTCTAGTTAGTGGAACAAAGTGAAGGATCAGCCAATGAAATATTATTTAATGTCTTTCTAATTTTCTGAGGCACCTATGGCTATTCATATTTAGAAGCTAGAATCTGTTGCTATTGATCATATTGTTCATATGTCTTTGAGATAACAGAATCCACCCTGGCTAGTTTGAGCAAAGCAGAATTTACTGAAGGATATTAGGTAATTAAGCATGCATCCAGGAATAGACATCAATTTGCTGTCTGGGTTGTTTGGGGAAAAATCCTACTATATCATGTACACACATGTAACTCTGCATGCTGTCTTCAGAAAAACACTTCACCCTCCATTTTTACCACAGAATAAGATGGATTCTCCATGTTTCCTTCTCAAATTACTTACTTCTGTGGCTAAGCCCTGTGTTGGGTGTCCAGTTTGTGGAGCCTGGTCACATGATACTGTCCTTCTTAGAAGATTGGAGAAATAAGTTTTCTAGCTGCTGGGTTAGGGAAAGAGGATCAATAAGGAAAGAAATACCTCAAACATTTCAAGGATGTTGAAAAGGTGTTGGGCAGGTGGAAAATATGATAGCATTCTAGGGGAGTTTTTTTTTTTTTTTACAGTAGATTGATTCAAAAAGACAAAAATATATCCAAATTAAAAGGAAGGTGACTTTGGTTTATTATTATTTCTTCAAATCATATATCTTATTTTAAAAGTAGACTTTGTTTACAGACATATCTGTGTCACTTGCCTTTTATCATTCAGATATTTGTCTATGTATATATAGATACACATACATATATACACATATAGAACATTTTACCATATATAGAGAACCAAATCAAACCTAAGAGGGAAAACGTATCTTTCTTATCTTCAAGCTTGAGCTGGCTTTTATCATGTGTCATCACTAGCTGACCTGTTTCTGTACATGGAAGTACTGAAATTATTTTTGTCCTCCATAACATGGGAACCAACCAGATTCTCCTTTCTGACAGTTTTTTTTAGATATTGTTCTGATGTTTCAATATTTTTTTCTGTAGACATCACTCTCTTCTCTTACCTGCTAGCCTGAAAGTGATGTCGCTAAATTGGATCACTGTGTAGAAAATTAGCATGTAGTACTATGATTTAACTTGGAAGAAATATGTGCTCTTTTAAAAATAACAAGTATTTCTCTCTAACTGTAAAGGTTACTAGAAATTTTAAAAGGGAAATCGGTGTTCCATAGTCATATCCTTTACAGTTAGAAATTTGTTGTGTTTTCTTCTAGCATTTTCTGTGTGTATGCATGCATGGTAGAAGGGAAATAGTAAGAAAGAAACTGAGCAGTTGTTTTTACAAAACTGGAATCCTATTAAATATAATGTAGAAGGCTGATTTCTTCATTTATGTCATAAGTATTTTCATATAACTCATTTAATCTGTCCAAGAAGCCTTAGTATGAGCACTATTATTATTTGCATTTGTTACATGAGGAAATAAGTCACAGAATTATTTAAAAAGTTGTCTATGTTCATTAAGCTAGCAAGATGCAGTCCCAGATCTAGCTCTTAGCATCTGTGCTTTTAACTACTATGGTACAGCTTACTATCACTATGAAACATGATTTGCTGTTGTTGTTAGGTGCTGTCGAGTCAGGTCCGACTCAGAGTGACCCTATGTACAACAGAACAAAACACTCCCTGACACTGTGTCATGCCTAGCACTATGTCAAGTGCTTCTTTGCTATTAATAGGGTTTTTGATGGCTGATTGTTTTTCGGGATTGCTTCAAGAGTGGGCTGCCAGGTCCTTCTCCCAGTTTTGTGGTTCTGGGGATCAAACCCAGGGCCTCAGAGAGTGCAGAGCAGCACTCTACCAACTGAGCTAAACCATAGCCTTGACAATGATTTGCAGTATCTATATGCTATTTAGTTATGATGGCATTGATTTTGCTTTCATCCCTTACATTTTTATTTTGCGAACAGTTTCCCTGTCAATTAATATGATTTGCAAACATAATATTTAATGACTACATAGTATCCATTTGTATGACAATGTGTATGCATCTAGGGCCCATTCCAGGTTTTAAGATGGTAAATAGTACACAGTAGTGTTCCTATCTGGGCCTGGGCATAAAGCATCTTTGGGGCCAGGGACTCACCACAACATGACAAGGGCTCATTTTAGGAATCTATGCCTAAAATGATATGCTCCATAGGTTACAAGGGCAGGAGAAAATTTTGATATATTGACTTCTGGAAAGCCAAGAGAACTTTGACCATTGTGAACCATCTCTGAAGGCAGCCAAAACACAAAGCTTTTATGGTCTGTATCCTGACTTACCCACCATCCTGTTAGCCTAGGCAAAAGAGCAGATGAACTAAATGACCATGTTGGAGGTGAATACCACATCAGAGTTGCTGTTGCAGTGGGATGCAGGAAGCATCAAGGCATAGAGATCTCTTCCCTGGGGAAGGATCCATGGAGAGATGCCCAGGCTACAGTGCAAAGCATATTTCTCGACCTCTATGAATGTGACGAGCTGAGGTAGACAAAGAAAACTGTTGTATTTACTCTGTTACATAGAAATAGTGATCAACAGGCTTGGTGGAAGAGTCTTGTTTGCTTCTAGACAGAACTTGACCTATTACTTGATGGAGACTCTAGCCAGTAAGATGACATTGACTATCATACAAATTATTGAGAAGAATCTCTGAAGTACTAGTAGTAAAACTCAGATCCAAATCACACCTATGTCTTGGACTGAGGAATGGGAAGTTAGATCCAAGTGTGACCAAAGGTTGTAATAGTTCTCTAAAGGAGCAACTTCAGTGTTAAGTAAAGTGCTACTGGCATTTGTAGGAAGTGAATTTTTCTTGACCATAGTGTTAACTCCACTGCAAATATGGACCCTTGTATCAGCAACTGTCATGGATGGACCTATTGCCCATTTGGACATTTTGACTGCCACAAAGCTCAGCTTGCCACTTACTATAATAGTATATTTGGTCCTATTTTGTTAATATATGCCCAGGCACGAATCAATAAGCCAGGAGACATGATTAGAGCCAAGAGTGAAAGACTGTACAAGTTGGTAACTAGTGCAAGTTGGTAACATCAAAGCTGAAGGAATGATCATATTAGCTGACATTCTCTATTGTGCACACACATTTAATCCAAAGTTCTCCATAAATGCTGCCACTTTAGCATGTATCATTGACATGACTTTGGGGACAGATATCAGTAGAGTTTTTACCAATTCATATTGGTGATATACCAAACTACAGTATTTGAAGCTAGTATTGCAATAAAGGACCATGTCTGGAGGATGTCTCTTTGAGCATTACACCAGACAGATTGCAGATTGTCACCTTGCTGCTGCTAATAACACTGGAAAAGATAAATCTGCAGGGGCATGTATAATCAACATAGATGAGTGAATTTGTGACACATTCTGAATGGGCTTATTTAGGCATAGCAGGTATGATGACCAATAAAGACGAAGTTCCATATCTTAGAAGAAGCATGACTAGAAGGCCACCAATGACTCTCCTAGAGTTTTTAGTTAGAGTCAGTCAAGACAAGGATAATGGTAACTCATATGTATGAATTCCTACATTCTGCCTTAAACTGAACAGTTAGACTTCAAAATATTTTTGAATAAATGGATGGAAATCTTTTAAAGGAGACAAATGATAGTATTTAAAGATGCAGAACAAAATGAGGTATGTGTACTTTTATTCTTTTACCCCAATTTATGTAAAGATCAATGATTTTAAAGATAGAGGTAATATCTTGCTTGAAAAGGATTCCTATTATCAGTGCTTCTCTGCTATTCATAAGGTTTTCAATGGTGGATTGTTTTCTGGACTGGATTGCCAAGTCCTTCTCCCTAGCCTGCAGCACCTGGTGTTCCCATGCTGTCTCCCATCCAAGGACCAACGAGGCTAGCCCTGCTTAGCTTCCAAGATCGGCCAGGATACTATGACTAATTAGTGTTTTACAAATTCCTTGTGGCTTTACAGTGTATATAATTGAATTGAAAAGAAAAAAATGTTTTTGAATTTGTGATTCTGTAAACTGAAGAAATTAAATGTTACTATGCAGTTGTGATAAACATTTAAACTTAATGATCAAAAAATAAACTGTACTATATTAAAGATTCTTTTCTATAAGCTTTGGCCACATTTCTGATCATTTCCTAGGTCAAATGTATGAATATCATTGATACTTTTCATACATTTTGGTAAATTAGTCTCCAGAAAGTTCATAGCAATTTACTTTTCATCCAGAATTTTTGTTTTATCAATTAGTAATTGTAGGCTCATGGGAGAAGGATGTGGCAACCCACTCCCAAAACAATCCCCAAAACAGTAAGCCAACCCTATAAGGGTAACTGTAAGTTGGACCTGGCTCAACGGCACCTAACAACAATTGAAGGCTCTGCAAGAAAAAAGTCATATGTGTGTGTTGTGGGATTTTCTTTCTTGGTGGTAGTTGTCATTTTACTGTTGTTAGGTGCTGTAGAGTTGGCTCTGACTCATAGTGACCCTATATACAACAGAATGAAACACTTCCCAACACTGTGCCATGGCCAGTACTATGTCAGTGCTTCTTGGCTATTCATAAGGTTTCCTATGGTTCATTGTTTTGGGATTGTTTTGAAAGTAGATTGCCATGTCCTTCTTCCATTTTTGCGGTGCTGAGGATCAAACCCAGGGCCTCAGAGTGCATAGAGCAGTATTCTACCAACTGAGGTAGACCTCAGCCAGTGCCTCATTGTATAATAAATAAGGGCTCCATAAATAGTTTTGAATTAATGAGAGAAATGTGCCATTTGTAGACTTTCAAGAATTTTCCTTTTTTTCCTGGCTACTTTTCTTTATATGCTACTTTTACATGTATGTGTCTGCTTAAGGAAAATGCCATCATCTTTGTGATGCTTCACCTACTTTGAAGTATCCGTATGTAATGAGAGTATAATTGTCCTACAAAAAGTATTCCAAAGCTTAAATTGGTATTTTTTTGTTTTTGTTTTTTTGTTTGTTTGAGGTATTTTATTTTTACATTTGACTCTAGGTTTTCCCAATGCTCAGTTTTTTTCCTGCATTGAGTCTGTTAATATGTTAAGTTACTTGAATTTTCACACATTAAAGTGACTTACATTCTTAAGCAAAACTCCACTTAGTCATAAAATACATATGGCTCATATTTTGGTCAGTACCTATATTTATGTTCAGAGGTGAGGTAAGTTACAGACCCTTCTCATTTAAACTATCTTTATGGATAAGGATTTTGATAGCCTCATAAAATGACTTGAAGAAAGTACTTTCTTTTTCTTTTTTTGGCAGATATAAGATTGAAATTATCTGTTTGGTAAAATTCATTTATAAAACTTTCTGGGTGTGGTAGTTGGAAGGATTTTTTAACTGCCAATGCAACCTCTGTGAAAGTTTCTTTTTTTAAAATTGATACACAAAAGCATCCAATGTTCAATAAAGAATGCATTGCATAATATTTAATCAGGTTAAACACATTTATCTCCTCTAACATTTACCATTTCTTTATGGTGTAAGCTTTTAATAAAATTCTCTTTTAGGTTTCTGAAAGGTCAAGTGCAGAATGATTATTTATTGTTACCATACTGTATACTAGTAACCCAGAGCTTCTTGTGCTTATCAAACTGTAACTCACTACCAGTTATCCAACCTTCCCCCATTTCACTCTCCACTGTTCCCAGCCTCTGGTAACCACTATTCTAGTCTCAACTTTTATGAAATTAACTTTTTTAGATTCCGCATATGAGCAAGATCATGCAGTACTTGTCATTCTGTGCCTGATTTATTTCACTTAACTATGATCTTGAGGTACATCCATTTTGTGGCAAATGACAGAGTTTCATTCTTTCTTATGATAAAATAGTATCCCATTGTGTATATGTACTACATTTTATCTGTTCATCGGTTAATAGACACAGGTTATTTCCATTTCTTGGCTATTGTGAATAGTGGTTGCAATGAATGTGGGTGTGCAAATGTCTTTTCCCCATACCAATTTCACTTCCTTTGGATATAGCCAGCAGTGGGATTACTGAATCATAAGGTAGTTCTATTTTTAATTTTTTAAGGAACCACCACGCTGTTTTCCATAATGGCTATACTAATTTACATTCCCACCAATAGTGTGCAGGAGTTCCTTTTTCTCTACATCCTTTCCTGTACTTTTATTTTTAGTATTTTTGATATTAGTCATTTTTGGTTTTTGTCTCTGTTTTTGCAGGTTTTGTTTTGGTTTTGGTTTTCAGTACTTGGGGGTTGAAGCCAAGGCTTTGCGCATACTTTGCAAGTGCACTACCACTAGGCTGCACCCTCAGCCCATTTTTTATTTTTTATTCTGAGACAAAGTCTCGCTAAATTACGCTGCCTCTTGCCTCAAACCTGTAATCCTCCTGCCTCCACATCCCAAGTTGCCAGGATTACAGGCATGAGCCACTGTGCCTGGATGTATTAGTCATTCTTCCTGGGGTGAGGTTGTATCTCATTGTGGTTTTGACTTGCATTGCCTGATGATTAGTGATGCTGAGCATCTTTTCATGCTTAACATTTGTGTGTCGATTGGGCTTTGTTTGATTGCTTTGTTTTTGTTTGGTTGTTTTTCAGTACTGGGGGTTGAACCTAGAGCCTCACATATGCTAAGCAACCTCTCCACAGCTAAACCACACCCCTGTTGCTAGGTGCCATAGAGTCATGTCCAACTCATAGCCACCCTCATAGGGTTTTCAATGGCTAATTGCTTCAGGTTTGTTCCAAGAGTGGGCTGCCATATCCTTCTCCCATTTTTGCAGTGCTGGGGATTGAACCCAGGGCCTCAGAGAACGCAGAGCAGCACTCTACCAACTGAGCTAAACCCTAACCTAAGCCCATAACCCTAGACCATTTTTACTTTTGAGACAGGTCTTGCTATATTATGCAGGCTGCCTCTGGCTTCCAACCTGCAATCCTCCTGCCTTGGCCTCCTAGTAGCTAAGATTACAGGCATAGGGTATTGCACCCAGCCATTTGTGTATCTTCTTTCATTTTTGTTTATTGCCTATTTTTAATCAAATGTTCTGGAATTTTTGATGTTCCTTGTATAATCTGGATATCAGATATATACATCAAAATATTTCCTCCTGTTCTGTAGGTAGTCTCTGCACTCGTTTGAGTGTTTCCTTTGCTCTGTAGACGTTTTCAGTCTTATATAATCACAGTTGTCTATTTTTTGCTTTTGTTTCCTGTGCTTTTGGGGTCTCATCCAAAAAGTCCTTGTCCATTCGAATGCTATATTTCTTACAGTAGTTTCCTAGTTTTCTGTCTTACATTTAAATTCTTAATCCTTTTTCAGCTGATCTTTATAACTGGTGAGAGATGGAATCTAGGTTCAATATTCTGCGTGTATATATCCAATTTCCTCACTACTACTTATTAAAAACAGGAGAAGAATTTGGCAATCCACACCTGAAGCAATCCCAAAACAATCAGCCATTGAAATCCATATGAGGGTTGCTATGAGTTGGACTCAACTTGACAGCACTTATCAGTAACAATAACATTTATTGAAAAGACTGTCCTTTCTCCTGTGTGTGTTCTTAGCACCTTTGTCAAAGATCAATTTGTTGTAGATGTGTAAGTTTACTTCTAAGCTCTGTATTCTATTCCATTAGTTTATGTATGTTTTTTGTGTTAATACCATACTATTTTGCTTACTACAGCTTTGTGTACATTTTGAAATCAGATAGTATAATGCTTCCTGCTTTATTCTTTTTGTTCAGGATTGGTTTTTTTGTGGTTCAATGTAAATTTTCCCCCATGTGTCTGTCATCTTGTCCTGCTGTGGGGGCTTGTGTGTTGCTGTGCTGCTGGAAACTATGCCACCTGTATTTCAGATACCAGCAGGGCCACCCATGGTAGACAGGTTTCATCTGACGTTCCAGACTGAGACAGACTAGGGAGAAGGACATGGCAGCCCACCCCCAAAACAATTAGCCATTGAAAACCCTATGAATATCAAAGAAGCAGTGTCAAGTATAGTGGCAGAAAATGAGTCCTCCCACTCCAGGCTGGAAGGCATTCAAGAGACAATGAGGAAGAGTTGCCTCCTCAAAGTAGAGTCAACCTTCATGATGGGAATACAGTAAAACTCCTGGGACCTCCTTTTGCTGATGTGGCAAGACTCAAAATGAGAGAAAGGTAGTGGCCGTTATAATAGGCTCAAACATAAAAATATCATGTGCATGGCACAGTGTTTGGCAGTGTTTTGTTCTGTTGTACATAGGGTTGCTATGAGTTGGATCTGACTGGATAGCACCTAGCAACAGCAACAACATATACATTTTAGATTTTTTTTTCTAGTTCTGTGAACAACACCATTGATATTTTGATACAGATTACACTGGATCTGTAAATCTCTGAGTAGTATTAAAATTTTAACAATATTAATTCTTTCTATCTATAAACATGGGATGTCTTTCCACTTGTTTGTGTCATCTTCAATTTCTTTTATCAGTATCTTATAATTTTCATCGTAGACATTTTTAACCTCTTTGGTTAAATGTATTCCTAGGTATTTTATTTTATTTTTCAGCTGTTATAAATGGGATTGCTTTCTTGATTTTGTTTCAGATAATTTACTATTGACATATAACAATGTTATGGATTTTTGCATGTTGAATTTGTATCCTGGAACTTTATTGAATTCATTTATTAGTTTTAATAGTTTTTTGGTGAGATTTTTGGATGTTTTCTACATAAAAAGTTATATCTCCCACATGACAATTTGATGACTTCTTTTCCAATTCAGATGCTCTTTCTTTCTCTTGTATAATTCTGTGTCTAGAACTTCTAGCACTATGTTGGATAAAAGTGGTAAAAGGGGATATTCTTGTCTTATTCCATATTTTAGAAAAAAAGCTTTCAGCTTTTCCTCCATTCAATATAACGTTAGCTGTTGGCTTGTTATAATTGGCCTTTATTATGTTGGGTTATTGAATGCCTTGACTCAGCAGTTGAGATAACCGTATGGTTTTTGTCCTTCGTTCTGTTGATATTTTTATGGTGTATCATGTTTGTTGATTTAAATATATCAAACCATCTTTACATTCCTGGGATGAATCTTACTTGTTATAATAAATAATCTTTTTAATATGCTGATAAATTTGGTTTGCCAGAGTAACTCATTTTCTTTATTGCGGATTTTTATGTCTATATCCATCAGGGATATTGCCTTCTGGTTTTCCTTTATTGTTACATCATTGTTTGGTTTTGGTATCAGGGTAATATTGTCCTCTTAGAATGTGCTTGGAAGAATTTCTTCCTGTTCTAGGTTTTGGAATAATTACAGGAGTATTGGTATTACAGGAGTATTGGGGTAGAAGTCAGCAGTGAAGCCATCTTGTCCTGGTCTTTTCTTTGATTGCAGGCTTTTTATTGTGGATTCAATCTCATTGCTTGTTATTAGTCTGTTTGGGTTTTCTATTTCCTCATGATTGAGTCTTGGCGAGGTTTATGTATCTGGGAGTTTGACCATTACCTCTAAATTATCAAATTTTTTGGCATATAGTTATTCCTAATAACCTCTAGGGGGCTGGGATTTAGCTCAGTTGGTAGAGTGCCGCTCTGCAGTCTCTGAGGTCCTGAGTTCGATTCCCAGCACCGCAAAAATGGGAGAAAGACATGGAAACCCACTCCCAAGGCAATCCTAAAACAATCTGCCATTGAAAACCCTATGAGGGTCGCTATGAGTTGGACTTGACTCGACAGCACCTAAGAACAACAACAATAATAACCTCTAATGATCTTTTTTGTTTCTGTGGTGTTAATTATAATGTTTCGCATTTCATCTCTGATTTTATTTTAATCTTCTCTGTCTTTTTCTTAGTATAGCTAAGAGTTTGCCTGTTTTTCTTATTTATGTTTTTTTTTTTGAAGAACCAGCACTTTGCTTCTTTGATATTTAAGTCTCTATTTTATTTGTTTCTGCATTGATATTTATTATTTCTTTCCCTCTGCTAATTTTTTGGGGGAAGGGTCAGAATGAGACAAGGTTTCACACTGTAGCTCAGGCTGGCCCGGAGCTCACTATGTATCCCAGGCTGGCCTTGAATTCATGTCAGTTCTCCTGCCTCAGCCTTACAGGTGCTAGGATTACAGTCATGTGTCACCATGCCCAGCTTCTTCTAATTTTGGATTTAGTTTATTCTTGTTTTTCTAGTTCTTTGGGATTCAATGATACGCTATTTAGAGTTGATATAAACTTCTATCTTAGTACTGCTTTTGCTGTATCCCATAAGTTTGGGTGTTTTGTTTCCATTTTTATTTGATTCAATAATTTTTTTTTCTTTTTCTTTTTCTTTTTCTTTTCTTTTCTTTTTTTTTTTTTTTTTTTTTTTTTTTTTTTTTTTTTTTTTTTTTTTTTTTTTTTTTTTTTTTTTTTTTTTTTTTTTTTTTTTTTTTTTTTTTTTTTTTTTTTTTTTTTTTTTTTTTTTTTTTTTTTTTTTTTTTTTTTTTTTTTTTTTTTTTTTTTTTTTTTTTTTTTTTT